>WAAG01081775.1:66112-91167 GCA_013390105.1 Tichodroma muraria
AATGCACCAGCCCAGTGATAGAGTTGACACAAAGTGAATCTTCCTGATTAAGCTGCTCATCATATTCTCGTCTCTAGCCCCTAGAGCAACCAGAGGTTTCTTAATAACAGAGTGCTGGAAGAGCCAAAGTTCAGAAGCGTGGCCCAGGCAGGTGAGAAATGACAAGCACAGAATATTCCATAAAGACGTGTCCTTAAGGAGTCAAGTGGCACAAATCACCACCTGAGCAGCACATTAATCCCCATCTCCTGCAGACTCAAGTGTGACACGTGAAGATCTTTCTCCCAAGCTGATTATCTGTATTTCCTTCACACCCTGACTCCAGCTCATCTCCTCACCTGTGCTGCTAATTGGTTTTCATGCCCAAAACGCATCAGCAAAGTCTCTGCTCCTCATCTTAGCCCAGTCCTTGTCACCTCCACATGTCAAGTGCAGGCAACCAATTCTCATCAATCCACTTCTCACTCTCCAGCAGCTTCTTTCCTCTTTGACCCTGTCACCAAAACTGCAGGAATAAGAGAAACTCTCCACACCATCTTTTAAGTGGTAGAGAATCAGACATTACTTAATTCTGGCCAGGATGCCCCACAGAAATCATCCCATCCACACATAGCCAGCCAGTAGAAATAATTCCATCACACATCATTCTTTACCAGACTTTTCCCATATTCATACATAAAAATCCCAAAGAAATTCTCTTTTATTGCTTCTACATTGCACAATTCTTAGCATTTGATTTCCTAGTGGTTATTGATCCCTTTGTCTTTGATGCCAATTTGGTCCTCATTCTTTGCTTCTCTTACCAATCTTTTCCCAGACCAGGGGTTGAAGTCTGTTTATTGTCTGTTTGTCCATTTATCTCCTCTGTATGTCCATTTATCTCCTCTGTATCTTCTTGCTACTCCCAACCTTGAGATGTTAAACTCTCAGAGTCTGGGAATATTTTTTGTGGATTGAGGTCTAACAGGCATCACCCAGCAAAACTCAAACCCTTGGAGTTTTTTGAAGAAAAGCTTCAATTCCCCTTCCCCTTTGGCAAAGGTGAACAACCCCCTGACTGAAGTTTCTTTAAAAAAATTTTAAACTTTTATCATTTCCAACAACCTGACCTCGAGGTGCCTCAAAAAGCTCTCAGGCAGCTGGGGCTGAGTGTTTTCCAAGCCAGTGCTCCCCAAAAGTTGACTCGAGGTGTTGGTGCTGTGCTGTGTGGTGACATTGTTTTGAAACACAGCAAAATGTGGCCTTACTGAATGTCTGGTGCTGCCACGAGAATGGTCCTTATTGTAATTTCCTTGTTTCCAATGTAAATTTATTGCTTTGTCCTGCAGGATGCAGCTCGAAGGTGGAGTCACTTTTATCCCTGCACATGCAGTTATTCAGTTATTGTCCTACCTGGCCTTTCTTTAAAGTCTGGAGCATTCTCTTGCACACTACTGGATTTATGAGGATTAAATCTTCCTACACAGACGTGTGCTCCTACTCTTCCTCACACTCTTCTTCCTCCTATTCTCCTGCACAATCCCACCTTCTCCTCACACATGCATTTTTTGACCAGTTTGTTCTTCAACCCTGCTTCTCAAACTGAGAGCTCAGCTCATCCTTGTGTTTTAAACAGGCTGTCACTGATATTTCCTATTTTTAGCTCTGGCAATTAAAAATCAACATGAAATTTATGCTACTTTGAAACCAGGCGTGGTATCACATCTGTCAGGCAGAGACATCCCTGGTGGGATGGTGTTCTACCACCACTAAATATGTCCCAGTTTAATCCAAACCAGTCCCTCATCATTTCATTACTCTACTTCCTATCTTGCACTACTTTGCAATGGTTCAGTCCTTGATTCTTTCCCAAATGAATTCCTAATCACTGCCACGGCTTTTCCACAGCATCCCACCTGTACAGGCATCAAGCTTTCCATTAGTGCATTGAGTAATTCCCTGCTTTAATCCCAATCTTCTACTGAACAAATCCCCTCATTTTTCAAATTTCAATCATCTTTCAGATTCTACTGCTGACAATGTGTTCAACACAAAAGAGAAATTTCAGCTATAGCTGGAGGATGCTTGGTGAGGCTTCAGAACGTGTCAATGCTACAATTACCTGCATCAATTGTTCTATTAAAACATGAGAAGAGCTCTCAGAGGAGACCTCTGCCAAGCCAAGCTGTGTCTTTGCCCAGGGAAAAGAAAAGGGAAGCACACAATGCTTCCTGCTAGGAATAATCTCCAGCAACTTGCTAAGGAGACTTCCAGAAGATGAGGTCATATTCTCATGGTTGGTGTCCCATGATGGATTTTCCCTTCATTAGTCCAGCCTGACACTTTCTGAAGTCCAGTCTGGATGAAACCTTTCAAGGCAAGGAGCTCTGCAAAGTAACCACACACACATGGAAGGGATGACCTCCTCTCCTCTCCTCTCCTCTCCTCTCCTCTCCTCTTTCAGCAGGTCACCAAGGAACCCCCTTTGCACCACCCACCTGCACCACATGCACCTCTGGCTGACATTGCACCTTCCATTTCAAAGTCTGTGGTTTTTCCAATGGCTCCCATTTTTAAATTTTACTTTCTTGACTATCAAAGGAGATTTAGCCCTAATTTTTAGCTAAAACAAAAATGCCTGTCTTAATCCTCAGGTGATTTCAGGGTGGCAGTGATTCACTGTTTGACCTGCACTGAACACGACATCACGCAGTGTTTCCTTACAGACTCATCCAGGACCAAAAACTTCTCCTTCAATCCCTATCCTAAAAGATTTATCATCGACAACAAACAAAATTCCCATGAGATCCCATGGGAATCTGCAGGCAACAATCCCTGAGCTGAGAACTGTCATCCCAGCTCTCCATTTCTGCCTTTTAACAATTGCTTTGTGTCCTGCAGGCCCCAGTGCCCCACGTCCCCTGTGTCCTCCCCCCGCAGCCCACAGCAGCAGGGCACGCCTCTGAAACTTCCAGATCCTGGGCTCCTTTCTCCAGTGGTTGTGAGCGCTGCTTCCCAAGGCTCTTGTCAGTCCAAACAACTTCTGTTCATGCCTAACTTTGTTCTGCTTTGTTAATTAAAGCACAGCTAAAAGGCAGCTACGTTCCAGTCCTGCAGCTGGACCCTCTGTGTATCCTGTGCCAGTGCCAGGCTGCATGCCACTGTCCCTGGAACATCTGCTTGTTCTTGGACAAAGAGTTCAACCACCTTTCACACCAAAATGCTTTCCATCTCAAATCCTGCTCCAGCTCCTCTACCCACACCCGTTTTCCCAATTTCCTTGAGAAAAGCAGGGAGGGTCTGACCTTCTCTGGAGCCAAGAGATCAGCAGGAGTGAGCTCTCAGAATGAATATTCATAGGTCGGATCTGCTCTGCTGATCATCGTGATCCATCACCCTGCCACTGCCTTGGAGCCAGATTTTAATTAACTGCTTCAAAATGTATTTTTTCCTTCCACTGTTTCCTGTTTTCTTTGCTACACTTTCCCCATTTGTCGGGACATCTGTCTGTGCCTCATTCGTATTTTTGTCTTTCTCCAAAATTAATATTCATACACCAGAAATCAATTGGTTGGAAAGGAACTTAAATCTCACTCCAAATAAATAAAATAGCCCCTAAATAAGATAGAAAAAGTGCTTTAAAAACTGACTCTTCCCCTGGTAATAGAAATTACCCACCCTAACCAGCCCTGGAACAAATGTAACCCTTGCTATTATTTCAGTGCTCAATATTTAGCTAGGGGAGATTCTGACTGGATATTAGAATGTATTTTTTTCCCCTTGAAGAGTGATCAGACATTGGAATAAGTTTCCTGGGGAGGTGGTGGAGTCACCCTCTCTGGAAGTGTTCAGGAGGCATCTGGAAGTGGCCCTGGGGACACGGCTATGGAGGTGCTGGGGGAACACTTGGTCCCGATGATCCTGGGGCTCCCTGCCAGCCCTGACGATTCTGTGGTTTGCTACACCCTTATCAATGCATCCATTTCCAAGGAGAAAGCTTCGGGGGAGGAACACGTTTGTAAAGCCGATTCCAGGGTCACAAGCTGTCTGGAACAGCCCTTTGGAATATGCGCTACTCCACACTCTTCCGAGGGATCAGCTGTGTGGGGACTTTTTGCTCCCTCTCCCAGTAGCAGGGCTAAATTGAGAGGTGTGTGTGACAAAAATGGACCATGGGAAGATGGGAAGAGAGAGGTGAGGGGAAGCTGCATCTCCCCCAGTGCTGCTCCCTGCCTGTATCCCACTTCTGAAAGGGTTTTATCAAATCTCTGCTTTTTGAAAGAAATAGAGAAGAGGTGACAATCCCTGGAAGTGTCCAAGGCCAGCTTGGATGGGGCTTGGAGCGCCCTGGGATAGTGGAAGGTGTCCCTGCCCATGGCAGGGGTGGCACTGGATGGGCTTTAAGTTCCCTCCCAACCCCAGCCATTCTGGGACTCTGTGAGTCTGTGAAATGACATTGCTAAGGCAAAGATTTGGGAAGCCCCCAAGGAAATATGAATCTGTTTTTCAGTATTCCGAATTATGTGCAGATGTGTCACAGTATTTTTAATCACTCCTTAATGCTCAGTTCCATTCACCAAACCAGCACCAAGCTGCCAGTCCCCCAAGTAGTGAAATAAGATGGATTCTCCTAATGCCTCCTTTCCCTTCGAATTGAAGGGGAAGCCTCTGGGTCACTCGAACACTTCTCAAGGTATTTTTAGAAGCCTTGGGTTCTAATATTTACAGGTTGTTTTTTTTTTTCCTTTGTGTGTTAAAGATCATGTGGTAGAACACACCCAATCTTTCCTCGCTCTGCTTGCATTTCCTTTGCAACGTAAACACAGAAATCCATGAGCTGCAGACTCTTGGTGACTAAAACTGTCTTGAGTCAGGGGAAAATCACAAGAAACACGAGTATTTAAAAAAAGATATCTCTGTCACCACCAAACCTGGGATTTGCCTCTCTTACAGGATACCTGTCTTGGTTCTCAAATCAGCTGCAGACTCCGTGGCTTTGATTCCACTTCAAAGAGCAATTTGGTATTTATTCTCTGAGGAAGGAAAACTCTGATTCGTGCCTCTTTGATGTCTTTTTCATAACTAAAAGAAAAATAAAACCAAAACACCCAACCCAACTTTATAGGGGCAAGATTAACTAATATCAGCAGAAGTGACTTATTTACTAAAAGAAAAGAGTTTATGAGCAATGTTGGAGTTGCATTGAGCAGGACAGTGGGTAAGCCTTGGGTTTTATTTATCAAATTAAATATCAAAGAAGGCACTTAGGGGTTTACTTTGTGGAAGGGTTTGGTAGCTCTGACTCTTGGCACTTCTTTCATTCACACTGAGCTTCAGAATAAGATCCTTACTTGGTGCAGGCCCAAACTTTGGTCTCAGCACAAGGCAGACAATGGAAAATGGAGCAGTGAAGTGTTATTTGACTATGGAAGGTTCCTGGCACCATGATACAATTTCAAAGCTGAGATTAGGGAGGAATCCCCATGTTTCCAACGAAAAGAAAAACCACTAGATTTTATTTTATTTTCATTTTCCCACGTAACTTCCACTGGTTGCATTAAAATAGCCAGGCTTTTAGAGCAGGGAGGGCTGGGGGAGATGAGGTTTTTTAATTTGTTAAAATATAGCCCATATCCCATCTAACCCTGAGAAAAATATTTGGAAAAATTATTCCACAGGCACAAAATCTTTTACTACATCTCTCATAACCGGTTGTGCTGCATTCAGCAGTTTCGCCCCCTGCCCCTTGTTTTAAAGGAATGCAAACAATGCAAAAAGCAACTAAGAAAAAAGAAATAAATTGAAAGTTGCCTTCTAAAACTCCTGCCTGCCTTGTAATAATTACTGAGACAAATGTTCTCCTGGGGAGAAATGGAGAGGTGCTTTCATAGCTGTCACAAACCACACACTTTTGTGGCTCACAGGTGCAAAAATGAAGAGACTGAATACATATTAAATTCTCCTACCAGTGAACTGTGCAGTACCAAATCACAGTCACAGCTTTTTGAGTTCTTTATTAAATTGAGGGAGGCGGAAGTTTCACTCCAAGGACTGTTCTGAATGTATCTGTTTGTATAACTCCAAGCTCTTTGATTTTTCTTTCTTTTTGGCCAAGTCCTCTATGCTCCTGCACAAATTAAGTTATTTAACTTTTTAAATTCTTGTAATCATCCTGGGGAAGTGCAGGGATAGGACAAGGAGGAATGGGATCAAAATGAAAGAGGGGAAATTTAGGTAAGATACTGGGCAGGAATTGTTCCCTGGCAGGGTGGGCAGGCCCTGGCACAGGGTGCCCAGAGCAGCTGTGGCTGCCCCTGGATCCCTGGAAGTGTCCAAGACCAGGCTGGACTTTGGGGCTTGGAGCAGCCTGGGACAGTGGAAGGTGTCCCTGCCCATGGCAGGGGTGGCACTGGAATGGAATGGGCTTTGAAATCCTTTCCAACCCAAACCATTCCAGAATTCCATGGTTTGAAATCATTCCTCTGCTCAAACAGCTGGCTCCATCCCAGGGTTGGTGTCTGATGCTGCCTCCCAGCCCTGTTCTGGGCAGACAGACCATCTACAATGTCACTATGCCACTGCCTCATTGCACTGAAAAATCTGGCAAAGATGATTCCTTAATCAACATCTAAGGATGGGTTCATTATTCCATGGCTTTGTTTATCCTGGTAATTAAAGCAGCTAAACATATCCAACAGCCCAAACCCAGCAATAAACAGGAAGCCAACAGCCAAACTCCCCTGCTCATGCTGCTGCCTTTGATCCCCCCTCACAGCAATGGCTTTTCCAGCCTCATCCAAAGAAATCTTCCCAGACTGATTTGATGGCAGACTAAGCCAATGACACTTGAGCTTCTTTCAGACCCTTCTGCCTGCAAAATTTGAATGCTTTAAGACTCCTTAAGATTCACCCCCAAGTATATTCAGGTTTAAATGCCTTTTGACTTTGCTGGAGAAATTGAAGTTGGGATAGCTATAATGCCAGGACTCCGCAGGAGAGCTGGAGAACAAGAGGTGGCAAAACCAACAGGGAACAGCAAGCTGGCTCAGCTCTTTTATCCCTAATCCCATCTTCCCTGGCTCATCCACCTGCAGAGACTCTCCTGTTTATTCACACTGAGTTTATAAACAGCACTACAAGATAAAATGGGAAGGGTGATAACCTCCACAGAGCTCTGAATTTTGCCCATTTAGTTTTCAAGCTTCTCCTTAAAATCCTCATTTTGTTATTTCTTTGCTTAAATTCAAGATTCCAAAACTCAGAGGGGGGGGAAGAAGATGCCAGTGAAGGAGTATTTTGTGTCTCAGCTGCCAAATCACACAGTAAGGAACAGAGAAAACGTGTCCTGTACCGTGGTCCTTGTCTCTCCCATGCCTATCCCTCCATTTGTCTGCAGCAAACAGTGCTGTGTGCATTCCAGCGCCGTTCCTCTTGGAAAGCAAAATCAAATGCAAAAAAAGCCTTTTTGCTGTTCCAATTCCCTGAACATCTTCTCTTTATGGAATCACAGAATCTCAAAGTGATTAGGGTCAGAAGGGACACTAAAGACCTCCCATCCCACCCCCTGCCGTGGGCAGGGACACCTTCCACTAGCCCAGGCTGCTCCAAGCCCCATCCAACCCGCCCTTGGACACTTCCAGGGCTGGGGAACTCACACCTCTCTGGGTGAGGTTCTCAAGTTTCCCCATTTTCCCAACAACACAAAGAGAGTTCTGCACTCAGCCTTGCAGGCTCTGAAGGAAATTCGAAGACACTGTTGGCTGGGGAGAATATTATTCTTTATGTTGCAGAAGTGTCGCAGGAAAGTCAAACAGGCTCCCCCAGAAGCTTCTGTGAAAAGATTTTGGGGTAACAACAGCCCTGAGAAGATTTTTGGGGCAAAACCAGCCCTGATGTGCTGCTGGAAGTGTACCCAGGGCTGGGCAGGGAGGTGAGCTGGAGGATCTTGGCTGCCAAAGAGCCACAGGCCAGAACAGACCTAGGATGAGCTCAGGCTGCAACTGCTCCACTTGCCAGTCCCTGCTCCTGTCAGTCCATCCCCATTTGGTCATGCTCCTGGATTTATCTGGATGTGAGGCAGTGCTGGGGGAGCCCTGCTCTGTGCATGGTGGGACAGAGGAGACATCCCAGTGTCCCCCGTTAGTGCCTCACCCGGGCTCCACACACCCTCAGCCATCTGTTCCTGCAGAACGAGACAGCCCCTTCTCATTCCAGAGATGCACTCCTCTCATTTCCACTCAGACAGAGCCTTAATTCCACTTTACTCTTCTTCTGATCCCAACAATCTGTCCTCATGTCTGCCCTGTCCTCAGCTGGGTGAGCCTCCACTATCTGTTCCTGCTGTGGCTCCTCTGCAAGCAAGATCCTCCAGCTCACCTCCCTGCCCAGCCCTGGGTGCATTTCCAGCAAGGCCTCAGGGCTCTTGGTTCCCCAAAATCTTTCCAGGGCTGTTGGTTCCACAAAATCAGAAGCCTCTGGCGGAGCCTGTTTGACTTTCCTGCTACATTTCCTCAATATCAAAAGTAATTTCCTTTCCAGCCTGCAGTGTCTCTGAATTTCCTTCAGAGCCTGGAATGCTGAGTGCAGAATTCTCTTTGTGTTACTGGGAAACTGGGGAAGATTGGGAAACTTGCCCAGATGTGAGGACTCCCCAACCCTGGAAGGATTCCAGGTCAGGCTGGACAGGGCTTGGAGCAGCCTGGGATAATGGAAGGTGTCCCTGCCCATGGCAGGGGTGGGAATGAGATGGGCTTTAAGGTCCCTTCCAGCAGCAGCAGCAGAACAGTGCTTGGGAAACGTTTGGCCTTTTCATCCCAGTACTTTGCTACTCCAGCTCTTTGTAAAATAGCAACACCCAGAGCGTGTTACAGACAACACCTTTCATTTTAATACCATTTAATAAGGAATGGTTGCTCAGAATCTTTTCCAGGTCATGTCAGGAAATTATTATGTTTGATTTATACCTTGAAAATGCATGCTGGAATTTCTGAATGCTCTGGGCTGTTTCTAGAACATTAAAAAAACCCCAAACTATTAGTGGAGAACACCAATTTCTGCCACATCACACTTCCAAGGTTATGACCTGGAAGTTATCAGTGTTTATCCAGGTGATCTTCTTGGGGCAGGATACCCTAACACTTCCAAATCAAGGGACAGAAGCACAGCAACAGATGCCTGTATCCCTCCTAAGCTGCCTGCTCCACCTCACAGCCATTTGGAGGAGTATCTTGGAAGAGTTTCAAAAATATCCAGCCCCGAACTGAAATGCAGAGCTCCTGAGCTAAGCACAGCCTGGGATTTCAGCACTTTTCCATCTGACGTTGGCCTGAACCTAAAAATAAGGGTTTCAGAATGAATTGTCCAAGTAAGTTACAGATCTGAGAACATCTGTGGCATTTTCACCCTAGAGATGAAATAATCCAAGACAACCTCAGTCCTTCATTCCCTGCCCAGCCCCTCCAGAGCTGCTGCTGGAACAAGGAATAGGAGCAAGGCACAAGTCTCTGTGCAGTCCCCAGACTGGCCAAAATCCAGCTGGATTTATTTCTGAGCTCCACAGGAGCTGGAATGTCACCTTGCTGATGAGCACGGGGCCTCTGTGCAGAGGGCAGCTCCGATGCTGGGATGCAGCGAGGCCACCTGGGCTCTGCTGGGTGCAGGTGTCCAGCAGCTCCCAGGGGCTCTGGAGACAGCTGGGCAGTGGAGCAGGATACTCTGCCCTTGGAATATCAAGGAACTGGGACAGTGTTCTATTTGCAAGCTGTCAGTGGGGGCCATGTGCTGGATTTGGTGTGAATTATGCTAAATCACGTCTGGCGACTAAACCTGACTTAACATCCTGAGAGTGAGGCCAAGACTTGGCAGAGAAGCTGCTAGACTGACCTGGAGATGTAGGACTGGCAGTGAACTCCTTTAAGCTACTGAATTCCATTCTCACTTTCAAACGGGCAGGTTGTTCCCCTTGGGGTGTGTGAAGGTTCTTCCCCTGGGTTTTGGGGCTGTCCCCCAGGGGTGTCGAGGTTAAGAGGAGGAGATCTGCCCACGAGCCTGGTCTGGGTGAGTCACATCAACCTCTGCTTAATAATAATTTCTTTCTGCTGGCTTTAATGTAATTGCTCCCAGAGGAGAGAACATTTCAAGATTCCCAAATTCCAGGAAATACTCCATTCCAGTTTGGAAATCTCTGAATTGTTAGTGACCTTAAAAGTTTCCACTGCTGCAAGTGCAGAGGGAAAATTTCCTTTGGGAATCACAGCCAAGGCTCTGATTTGGGAGGAAGAGACACCGGGGGGGCTGCCTTCATGGGAGCCATGTGAAGGAGAGGCTAAACCAGGGAGCAGAAAAGCTAATTTGGGAGAAAATAAACCTGGCCAGAATTCTGCTCCTGTTAGATTAAAAAAACAAACAAACAAACAAAAAAACCCAAACCCAAAGCAAAACCTCCATTTGATCTCAGACAAATCAATTCAGCCAATGCTGGGCTCTGAGTACCTGAGTGGTTGGAGTAGCCTGATGATTATCTTGGTCTCCATCAAGGTAAACAATCCAGGAGCATTTTTAAGCAGCTGATCACAGGGCTTTCAAATGGTGGTGAAAGAGAAAGGTGATTTAGATCTAATCCCATTATGGGTCAGCTCCAGTGCTGGAGATTCTAATTTCTGGCTATGCTGCTGAGAACAGAGAGCCCAGGCCAATGTCCCTGTACCCACCTTTCCCACCCTGACCAGGCTTCTGCTGTTCCTGCCCATCCCTGGACCACCAGCCCTCCCCTCCAGATCCTCTGCTCCCCAGCCTGAAAAACCTCAGCTGAGATGTGGCAAATTGCATATTTATGTATTAATTACTGCCTTAAGCAGCAATTACAAACCCAAACAAAATTATGCATCAATGGCCAAGTGAACCAGTCACTGCTGGAGCTGGGCAGCTTTCTGTTTTCATCCTAAACAGAGGCTCAGGAAGGAATCAGAGTTCCAAGAGGTCAGGAATTAAGGAGAACTGAATTTCCCTGCTGCATTTTATTTCATAAATACATTTATGTGAACTTAGGGCTCTGTCTGTCATAAGTCCTATTCAAGGGTATGTCAAGGAAGTGATAAATGAAGGTGTAGACACTTGAGAGCATCCTGAGGGATCTGTTAGTGCCTGTCTGGGTGGGCAGCAATGTCCTTTTCTGTGTTTCTGGGTACTCTCTGCTCATGTGAAGGCAGACGAATTCCATGAGCTGAGTGCTCAGCGAAGAGGAACTGCTTTTAATCCACCTCTGTTGTATGTTATAAAGAGAACATTAGGATTTATACCACCCTGTCACCACATAAAGGCATGCAGGGAGGGAGTTACACAGCAAAGCCATCTGTGGGCAAAATAAATGGGAAGAGCAATGTATTTGTGGGAAACATATCCTGACTGACACAATTACCTGGGGAAAATGAGAGCAAAATTAGACCCGACTCTCTTCCCTGTGAAAGTCAGTTCTGATCCAAAAATCCAACAGGCTGCAATTAAGAGAACCTACACATTCTGTCCTGCTCTGGCTTAAAGCTGATGTGTTCTTAGCAAAGCCTTTCGCTGATGCTGACACTTAAATTATCAACCTCTCAACATCTGCCCTCGGAAAACTTGGCTCTGTTAGTGCAGCAATAAAACCCTCAGACATTTCTCCCCAGATATTGGGATGGTCACGATCTGGGTGAAGGCAGTGCGATCCCAAGTGCCAGTGGGAAGCCCAGGAATGCAAATTGGGCTTGAGGCAATGTAAAGCACCACCAGAATTTCAGAGCTGATGATCCCTGGCACATCCCACTGTACAGGCAGAGGAGCAGCCAAGGAGCTGAGAGGACAAAGCCAGCCAGGAGCTCCCAACAGCAGCTGCTGAGGACAAGAGCTGGTGTCTGAGAAGACACTAGAGAAAAGAATAATGGAATTATGGAATCCTTCACGTTGGAAAAGCCCTCCCAGCCCATGGAGTCCCAGCTGTGCCCGATGCCCACCTTGTGCCCAGCCCAGAGCCCTGAGTGCCACCTCCAGCCCTTCCTGGGACACCTCCAGGCACGGGCACTCCAAACCTCCCTGGGCAGCCCCTCAAAAGGCCTGAGCACCCTTGCCATGAAGAAATTTCTCCTGAAATCCAAGGAAGGAAAATTCTTTTCCCATTCTCTCAGAAGGTCTGTAACTCATGAGCACAGACCTCTGTCCTGTACCTGCCTTCATCCTAAATATCCAGCCTGTACTGGGACCTGTGGTTATTTGGATTAATTTTCCCTGGATTATTTTACCCTTTTCTTACCCTCATTTCTGAACTCCCAACTCCTGCAAAGTGGTCAGCGTTTCCACCCTCCTTTCTGTTTAAATCCCACAGACCTCACCATAATTTCTGTTTAAATCCCACAGACCTCACCAGAATAGAACATTTTGCTGTAAGTGACAACTTGCAGTGGCTTATTTGTGCTTCAAGATTTTGATACCAGACAAATTCTTCCGTGACACCCCAAATCCCCAATCAACTGGAAAATTAAGAAGAATGCAAAACTGCAGATCAATGGAAATTCCTTTTCCCCCTCCATCATCCCCAGCTAAGTTTCAAACCCAGCTGACAGATTCTGGGTGCAATGGTGAGCAGAGCCAGATCTGGTTACAAAAAGTGCCTTTTCTTGTATCACTGCACAGCTGCAGGAACTTTAGGGCGAGTCCTTTACGGAGAGTCCTTTAGGAACAGATCCACTTTGGGGAGGAATGCCCCAGTGCTGAGATACAATTCAACCAAAGCTCCAACCACAGAGCCTTTAAAATTATAGATAACTCTTATCTTTTGAACAGGCTAAATAAATTAATGGGTGTGCATGGGAGAGACAAATCGTGGAGATAAGGATCATGTATAAATCTACAGAGGATACGTAATTAGTGCACCAGAGATCTGGGATGAATCCTACTCTCCTGGTGAGGATGGAGATGCTGGTGTGGGAGAGTGCTCCAGTTCAGGCCACTTCTGGAAGACTGTCCTCGTTGTCCCCTGCACACTGCTCTGCACTGCAGGGAGCTCTGCAAGCATGGAAACTGTATTCCTAGAGGAAAGAACCCTGAAATCCAGGAATGGTGTGGCTGTTCTAGCAGTCGCTTCAGGCCCCAGGCTGCATGACTGTATATGTTGGAGAGATGTGGGATCTCCAGCAGGAGCTGCTCCAACCTACACCACGCTTTTTTAGTCCATCCAAAAATTCCCACAGCGGGCTCCTCACTGGATGTTGGCTCGGGAGAAGACCCCGTGCTCCAGCCAGCTTTGATTTAACTTCAAAGATAAATCACAGTGTCTTAAAAACACCTCACAGAAGGGTGAGGAGAAGTCTGGGATAGTTTTCTCAACACCAACATGTTGCCTTTTCCCTGACTGGCCAAGCCGTGGGATTGCAGCAGTTCTGCTGAGTGGTGCCCACTAAAGAGCTAAATCTGAATTTATATTCATTTCTCAGTGATGCCAAGCACCAGTGGGCACAGCAGAGACTGAACTAAAGCCTTGGCATGCTTTTAAAGCCAATATTTCTATTTTCAGCCGAGTTTCTCTGGGAAGAGAGGTTCACATAATCATTCCATGCCGCTGCCTTTTTGTCCTTCCCCCAAAATCCTTTGATAGCAGCATCAAAGCTATTAAGATGCAAATCACTTCAGGAAAGCTGCAGCCAAGACAGAGAAGAGCAATTCCCAAACATCCCTATGAGGGGACGTGCTGCAGTTTCTTTTCCTGTTCATTAAATGTAAGGAAAATCCATGGAAAACCAGTTGTTCCCGGTCTCCAGGAGAGGGAAAGGCCCCCAGAGCCCAGTGAGGAGATGGGAACCACAGGGAGCCTGGAATTCACCCCTCCTTTTACTCAGAGCAAGACTTTTAGGTTCAGCAGCATTTCTCAGTTCATCCACAAGGATGATCTCTCCCTGAAAAAGGTTTTTAACAGGAATACATTAAGAAGGGATAAACAGACAAATATTTGATGCACTGATAGTGTTATGGCATAGCTCTTATCACCTGGAATAAAGCAGGGAGGCTTTTAGGAAGGAATGAGATATCCTGCTTTTGTACCCATAAAAGCTGGAATTTCCCATCACTGTATTAAAACCTGAACTTCTCCCACTGTAAATATTTTTCCCCTCCCCAGAGAGCGTGTAAAACAGCTCTGAGAGCATCTCTGCAGTTCTTTTAAAGCCAGAGCCAGCCACTGCTGCAACCTCATCTCCCTCAGTCTAACTCCATCCATGAGACCTGTAGAGGGCAGTGGATAAAAGAAAATCAAGCACCAGAAAGAGCCATAAATGTTAAATACAAATTAAAAAAAAATAAATTAGGATCTCATCTAAGGAACTTCCTCATATTGAAACGCTTATAGGTAATTCCATGGATTAATGGATTACTGCAATGGGATTTTTCCAAGCCCAAATCCCAAGCTCTCTGGCAGATTGCACTGACAGGCTTTACAACAGAGCTCTTCCCTTGGGACTTACCTTTTTTTTTTTTTTTCCCCAACAGAAATCTTGCACCTAAGCTAAAATGTGCAGCTGGCCCTCCCACTGCCATGGTGCTCATGGGCAAACAAGACCTTCCCCTCCTCCACAGAAAGCCAAGGAACTGGGAAAATGCAGCTGAGCAAAGCTGTTTCCACAATGTACAACAGCATGGCATTAGTGTTCAAATTAATATCAATTTAATATCAAACCAGCCAGGACCCAGAGCAGAAAGCAGCCTCCTGGATAATTCCTCTGTGGTTTTCAGGCACACTGCTAATAACTTCATTATCCATTTGGCATATACAATTAAGTCATTACTGATGGAATATGTAAAATCCAGGGTAAAACTCCAATTAGGCACAGCAGATAAAAGCAGTAGAGCAGGTACAGGATCCTTTGCCTTATCTTGCACATGAGGGCATTAATCAATACAGCACGGGTGCTTATGATCACCTCATTTCAGCCTCAGTGCTGTAGTAACTTCTCCCAGCTTCGTAAACCCCGTGCAGCTCCAAAATCGGCTCTGCAATTACCACAGGCAGAGCTCTCCGTACCTTCATTAACGCCCCGTTTATCTCTGGAATGCGGACCAGATCCGCAAAGGCACCAAAACCACCAGGAACCGAGAAGGCAGCCAAACGGGGCTTGAAAATGGGTGATGCCAGGGTGTTAACAGGGAAAGGCCGCCAGGTGTGGGGCTGCCGGGGTGCGGACCTGGGAGCTGCCCCGAGTCGCTGGTCCCTGCTGCATCCAGCCCCTGCGGAGAGGCAGAGCTCAATCCAGGAGCCAGCGCTGCGCTCGCCTCCTTCCAGACCCCGGCTGAGGCACCGCGTTATAAATCGCCGCTGCTCCCGAGGAGCCGGGCACTGACAAGCCGCTCTTGCCTGCTGCACTTTTTAACCTTGTTTGTGACGGGTTTATTTTTTTCCTCCCCCTGCCATCGTCTCCTCTCTTTCCCGTCAGTGTTCCCTATCGTGTCAGTTCCCTCGGATTTGAAAAGGGATGGAGAGTTAATGGCTGCTGCTGTAACGCACATTTGTGAAGGTAAACACTCACATGAACTTCTGAGCCTTCCTCATACTCCGGCAGAGTTGCTGCAGTGTCCCAGAGTGAGAGCCTGTAGGAATAAAAAATCGGGACAATGTTATTCATATGCAGAAGGGAATGAAATGAAATCATTTTGCTGTCATCTGTTATACTGATCTCTGTATTGTCAGAATAATGTGGGGACACATTTTGGAGGGTGTTTGCAGAGACTGGAGGAATCTTTCTCCTGGGAGACATCTGTTTTTGGTTATGGCACACTTCCTTCTCCAGAAAGGAGAAGGAGGTGGTAAAAAAAAAATTGCGGAAAAGACCAAAGTGAAAATAAAAGGCAGGTGCAGGCAAGAAAGAACAGTAAGAATGGATCATGGACGTGGTGGATTCAATCCAAGGTTGGACTGGATGATCCTGGAGGTCTTTTCCAGGAAAATGTTCACGGTTAACGAAGTTTTTGGTTAAGTTTAACGGTTCTGTGATATCATGACTAAAAAAGTGACAACAACAAAATAAAAACAGATGGGCCGCAAGGTCTTGGAGTAGCACCTTTGGATGGAAACGTCACTGGGGAGATCAGAAATATGGCTCTGACTTCATCAGTCACAAAAGGAGCCCACAACCACATCCACCCCACCCTCACATCTGCACACAGAGACACACCCACACCCAGAGCCACACCCACACCTGCATCCACACCCAGAGCCACACCCACATCTGAATCCACACCCAGAGCCACACCCAGAGCAACACCCACACCTGCATCCACACCCAGAGCCACACCCACATCTGAATCCACACCCAGAGCCACACCCAGAGCAACACCCACACCTGCATCCACACCCAGAGCCACACCCACATCTGAATCCACACCCAGAGCCACACCCAGAGCAACACCCACACCTGCATCCACACCCAGAGCCACACCCACATCTGAATCCACACCCAGAGCCACACCCAGAGCAACACCCACACCTGCATCCACACCCAGAGCCACACCCACATCTGAATCCACACCCAGAGCCACACCCAGAGCAACACCCACACCTGCATCCACACCCAGAGCCACACCCACATCTGAATCCACACCCAGAGCCACACCCAGAGCAACACCCACACCTGCATCCACACCCAGAGCCACACCCACATCTGAATCCACACCCAGAGCCACACCCAGAGCAACACCCACACCTGCATCCACACCCAGAGCCACACCCACATCTGAATCCACACCCAGAGCCACACCCAGAGCCACACCCAGAGCCACACCCACATCTGAATCCACACCCAGAGCAACACCCACACCTGCATCCACACCCAGAGCCACACCCACATCTGCATCCACATCCACACCCATATCCACAGCCACACCCACAGCCACTGCTGAGTGCTAGCCCACACCACAAAGGAGGGAACTCCTGGTTTTGGGAGGAAAGCACTGCTAGTGGTCCTTTTACTCTCTCACACAGAGCTGGTCACACTGCACCCCCCGCCTGGCAGGATCGTGCTCCCATTTGGCAGGAGGTTGTTCCTCTCTTTCCATGCAGCCTTTATTCCTGATTCTCAGTCCAGCCTAAGTGCTCTCCAACCAGATCACAGCCAAGTCCAGCTGCTGGGGAAATTTTCCCAACCACAATGAGAGGTTGGATCTTCCCATGATGAAAAATGAGTCCTCAGGTGCATCATCTCAAAGACCAAATCTCCTGCTCAGGGGTGAGCCAGTGGCTCCCTGGCCCAGGTAGAGAGGCTTCAGCTAAACCCAGGCAGAATTAAAGCCTGCTCTACAAGCAGCCAGCCCAGCAGCTGAGATAACCCTAATCTTCCTGTCTCTACCACAGGAAAATGACCATGGAATTGAATACGAATGAAGAGAAGCTAGATTCTTTAAAGAAACCATTTGTTTATGGTTTGCTCCACTGGTAGTGATCCAAATGCAGTGCTGTGGTTCTCTCCAGCATTCCTGTGGCAGATGTTTTCCTTTTAACCAAAGGAGTTGTTAGGAAAATTAATCCACAAACACCAGAGGTTTATGTCCAAAAAGAAGACAGAGGAATCCTGTAACTTTATTCAAATAAAGGGAAAGGCCATGGGGCATTTCCTCTGGGGCCTCTCAAATTTTTGGAGGGCACAGCCTCCTTTTTATCCTAATTTCCCCTCCATGTGTCCGTCTCTCTTTCCCCATTGGCTGAGGTACTTGAGAGGTACAGACTTCCCAAAACACCTAATAATTGAAATGCCTAATACCTAAGACCCCCTTCTAATGTATAACATCCCCCTTTGTCTTTTCCTCGTGTCACTCAGCGGAATTCTTTATGGAATTTATGATTCTTCTCATTGTTTCTTTCATCTGTCAGTATCCAATTTTATTTATCAGCAGACCTACAGTTTGTTTGTAAAGATAAATCTCTCATTCCATTTATCAATCAGTGGAATCCTTCCCATTGGTTCTTTTATCTCTTATTATTTACCAGCAGACCCACAGCTTGTTTGTAAAGACAAGTCCTTCGTTCCTTTCAGAGTCAATATAGAAAGACAGATCTCACACAAAAACTCCAGTTTGTTCAAAGCCACAAACCCAGATGCAGGGATGGCTGCACAAAACATTCTCAGTGGAGGTGCTGCAGCTGAGGGCACTGGGAGCTCTCAGGCTTTACCTCCCCTGCCTGGTCCCTTCTGGACACTCTTGCTCTGGATGTGACCCTGTGAAAGCACTGCTTGGGGGAGAAGGGAAGGTCTCTGCTAGTATTTACTATGATTTATCATTTCTACCTGCTCATAAAAATAATTATTTTAAATTATGTAAGATGGGGATGATAGCTGTGAAGAACAAAACCCGAAACCTCAGAGGTATTTGTTCCATTTTATGGCCTCTCGCCTTCAAATTTCTTGACCATATGGTTATGCAGAAAACTTGGTAAAATCAATACTCCAGCAACAAAATTGTGCAGCAGCAGGAAATCATTTGGCTCCTTAGGCCACTGGCAAATGAGGCAGGGTTTTGTGAATGTATTGTTAATATTCATACAGGGAGGTATGTCACTCAAACACATTTAATCCAAAAACTTCTATAAACAATCCCAAATCTATTTTCATTCTCTCATTAGCAAGTACACTGAGAAGCTTCTGGCAAGCATTGCCATTTGTTTTAGCTCGTTATAATAGCTCATTAAAAATAGAAATAAAAAACCTGGATTATCGAAGCTAACTTAATGGGAACAGGGGAAAGCTTCAGTCACCACCATCAGCACTGCTGTTCTCCAACTCTAATGGGAGAAAAATGAACTTGTGCCTTCCTACACTACAGTTTACAGGTGGAAGCAAAATCTCTGTGTTTGAAGTTGTCTGGGTACGCGTCGAGGTGCTCTGCAGGGATAACGCATCAGGAGTATCTCAAATTATCCAAACAAGGACTGGTGGTGTCCACCCACCTCCTGCTTCAGCTGAGCTTTTGGGCAGCATCAGCTGATTTAATTCTCAGCCCCACAGGCCTGCTTTGGTGTCTGTGCTCAGTGCTGGTTTGGATGTGTTTGTCACAGGATGGCTCAGGCTGAAGGGAGCACAGGGGGCAGGTGGTGTCCCCTCCCTGCTCCAGCAGGGCCATCCCAGAGCCCAGGGCACAGCACTGTGTGCCCCCAGCTCTGCAGCAGCGCCAGGGAGGAGAGCCCGGAGCCTCTCTGGACAATGTGCTCGGGGCTGGGCAGTGCCCAGGGCAGAAGTTGTGCCTCCTGTGCAGGGGCAATTGCTGGGCTCGGGCCCTGCCCGTGGCTCTGGGGCCATCGCTGGCCCCCGGAGCAGAGCCCGGGCCCTGCTCGGAGCCCTCCCTGCAGACAGGGACCCCCAGGGCTGAGGGCCCCTCTCAGCTGGGGCTCCTCTCGAGGCTGAGCAGCCCCAGCTCCCTCAGCCTGTCCTCACAAAAGACAAAATCAGGGGCTCAGGGTAAGCACCACGGTGCTTGGAACCTCAGCAGGGTCACGACATGCATTTCTTCCTTCAAGACACCATCAGACCTTTCATTCCTAAACCATGTTTGTTTAAATCTTTGAAGAGATATTTAAGTATATCCACTATTTGGGGTATTCTATATGTTTTTTCCCTCAGAAGGAAAGCGAGGGAATTTGATCATTGCCTGACTCTGGACTCACCCCAGATGAATTTTCCCTGATTTCAGATACAAGTGGAATTTCCCATCTCTCTCCAAACAGGCCCAATGTCCCTAAGAAGCTGCCTGTGCCCTGGAGTGGCTCTCAGGAGCTTTAATGGTACTAAGGTGGCTTTAAATTAGTTCTGCTCGAGGAGATTCTGTTCTTTTTCAGTCAGTGCTCAGTCCATTTTTCATCAACTAGAAAACAGAGGATAATTAATAGAAAACATTGCCATAAATCAACAAGAAAAAAATAAAAGAACAAACTTTGTACCTAAATGAATGCATTTCACAATTTCAAACTACAAGAATTTAGCTCAGTTACATTCAGATTTCTCTTCTTATTTTGCCTTAAAGTAGTAGATTTTTGCCAGAACCAGAAACCCTGTGCACAGAGTTTTTGTTTTCCATGACTCCAGCACAAGCAGCTCCTCCTGCCCTTCCCATTGGAGAGAGGACAGCCCAACCACATTTTCAGGAGCAGCTGTATATTCACCTGGAACAATCTAGGAGAGGCAAGAAAGCCCAACCCTCATTTTGCACTTTTCTGACTAAAACAATGACACAAAAGAAAAAAAACAAAAAAAAGAGCAAGAAATATAAATTGCACTCACACTGAAATTAGGAACCGGTAGAATAATAGAACCATTCAGGATGAAAAAGACCTCCAAGGTTATCAATTCTAACTTTAGATTGAATACCGCCATGTCCACTCAGTTTTTGAACAATTGTTGATTTAGATGAAACTGAGAAAATGTCAGTATCCAACAGTAAGTGAATCTATTTTAAACCCTATTGTAAGAGAGAGAATTTGCTTTCCTTTTCAATGTCTCTTCCTTTTCACCATTCAAATTTTCTTGCTTCAGTCTTCTCCGAGGTCCTGCTGAAGTGTGGCAGGGACAAAAGGGACAGTCAGGAAGGAGGCAAAAGGCAAGAAGGGTTAAGTTGATGACAGAAGCATTGCTGGCTCAAAAAAAAATTGATAACAATCCATCCCAGAGAATCTGGGTGAGACCAGTCTCATCCCAATGAGGCTTTTTCCTGTTCAGCTGAGGAGTGATCCTGCCTTCCTTTATCCCAAGCATGCAAGGAATGAATTGCAATAGCTGCAGTCAGTTATATCTGTTCAGATAAAATGAAGGTTTATCCTAAAGCCAGTGCCAGGCATCACAACAGAGTCTCCCATCAGGGCTGGCAGAAGCATGGAAAAGATATTTTTCCAATGGCTCTTTGTCACCTTCAGCAGGAATGATGTCTTTAGCTATTGTATTTTTCAAGTGGTATCTGCTCATGTTTTAATTTGGTCTCCTCTGTCTTTTAACATTTGAAAAGCTCCTGGGAAGTCTGAAATGAAAAAGGACAGAGGAACAGTTGAACGAGATGTGAAATTAAGGCTGTGCACATCAATGTTTCCCACTGCCAATCACCACTCAACTTCCAATGTCCTTCCAATGATGGTGTAGGAGATTCCTGAAGCTGGAAATACAGAGCATGGATGGATTGGTTGGATTTACAGCTTGAGCAGTTTTTCACCTCTTGGAAGCTGGAGGAGTGGAGTTACCCCTTGGGTTGATATTCTACAACCCGTAGAAACCCCAGGGTTTATAAAATTCATTTTATATGACCAGTACTTGAAATCTGATGGGTCTGTAAACCCATCTAACATCAAGTTCCAACTATATTATTAACACCCAAAGTGTCAGGTTTTGAGGAATTTCCATATGGATGGAAGGTAGACAACCACAGTTTCATTTTATTTAATGCAATAAATAAATAATAAACTCACAAATGTGGCTATGAATTATTCCCACTTCATCCCATGACCTCTTTGTCTCTTGGGAAATCCTTTAGTTTATTCTTAGATTTTCCTTGGAACAGTTTTAATCATCACCACTTTTGGCCATTTGGTTGTTTTCATTTACTCCTTCAACGACAGAGGTGAAATTCTTTTCCTCACACTCTCAGGAGTTTTTAGTGCCCTTTGAGAAATCTTGCATTGATCCCAAAAAAGCAGAGTGGGAATCTTTATGGAATAAATTGCCAAACTCTTCACACATGCTTGGACCTTCATCTACACCGTATCATCATCAACTCTTCATCTACACCATAGTGAAATTCAATTTATAAAACATTCCTGCTAGAAATAAGCTAACTTATTAAATACAGTACCACCCATTATGATATGAAAAACACATTTAAGTGAAAAATGCTGATGTGAAAAAAGTAATTTTGTTTGCAAATTTTCCTTAGAGTGAAGCAAAAGTGCATGGAAATTATCCCAAGCAAATCTCTCAGCTCCATCCCTCTGATCATCTTGGTGCCTCCTCTGGATTTGCCCCAAAATGACCAGTTTCAGTTTTGTCTTTGCTTTCTGTTGTCATAACAACTACAGGTCTCCTGTCTTTCTGGAGGTAGAGCAGATGTGGCCTCTCATTTATTGCCCAGTTCCAAAGCCTCTGGAAGGTGACACACGGTGGTGGAGGGGGTTGGTTCAGACACTGCTGATACTACCCTGAAAAACTCATCTCCAAGGAGGCAACTCTTTATTTTCAGCTGGCCCTGGCTGCAGAGGTCACAGGTTTCTCTGGAGGACAGGAATGACACATTCAGTGTATTACTCAGGCAGGAATTGAATTACTGCTCTCCCAAGCTTGGCATTTGACTTGGCTGTCAAGTACACAACGTCTAATAAAAGGCACTGGGCTGTTTCACTGTGCTGACTTGCAGCTCTCAGAGGCTGGAGGAGATGGGGTTGGCTTTTCCTTGATGTTCAGGAAGGAGGCTTGCCAATAATTTTGAAGCAGTGAATAAACGTGTTCTGTAAGGCTCTTTTTCTACAAATTTAATAATGAGTTTCAGGGGTTGAGGTGAGAACAGGGGGAAGTTTGGAGAAACAGAAGTGTAGGAATGTCCCACGAGGGCCTAATGTGTATCTAGCAAATGTTCTATGCATTACAGCTTTTATTTTCTGACTGTAACAGTAGTTTCAAGGCATGTGCTAGGAGGTAGTGGATCACTCCTGGTAAGAGTTCCAGGCTACCTCTGGAATTAATTTCAGGTATGATCTCAGTCCCTGTCTTACAGAATGACAAGCAGGATGCAGAGCCTGGCATCACTCACTTGGTGAAGGGACAGAGCCCAGAACACACCCAAAACAACATAAAACCAGTCCAAGATCATGCTCCAAAAGGGTTTGAAAGGGAAGATGAGTGTGAAGACTTCATCCCTGAAAAGTCTGTGTTCCAGGCCAGGCCATGACAGGTAAATCCTGCAGAGGGACAGGCAGCAAAGGCACCACAAGCAGAGCAGGGGGAAGGGTTGTCCACCAGAGCAGCAAATCCGAAGCCTTGTGCAGGAACTGCCCAGGGAGGTGAAATGCTCCCACTTCTGCCTTCCAATGTGTACAGTTCCAGAATATCCCATTCAAAGTCTGCTGGGATGCCAGGAGAACTCTGCCTTAGCTCCAGAGTGATTTGGAACAGCTCCAGTACAGAGCAGCCTGTGTGTGTTTAAGAACAAGAGTCCAAGGAGTGTTTTTGGGAGCCCTCTCCAAGCAAGGACTCAAAGTTTGCAGTGACCAGGGAGGATTCTGAAGCAGTCTTACCCAGTCAGCACCGTTTTATAAACAGTTATGTTTAAAGAAACACTGAGTTAGCCACTGGTCCTTGAGGATCAGAAGCACAGAATGAGCTGGGAAGTCTCCAAACAAAGAGTTTCATCTTCCCAGAACAGCAGTGTGGGAGTAACATCTTGCCCCTATCTCCAAAAAGAAGATGTGCTAATGGCAAGATGGGGCATTACAGAGCACAAGGTTGTTCAGTAGGGCCACATCCCATGGCTTCTCTCCGAGGGACCCTCCCACCTCTGCTCCGGGAGCAGGGAAGGGCTGGCTGGAGCTGGGCCAGGGCAGGGTCAGGCTGGAGATCAGGGAAAGGCTCTTCCCCAGAAGGTGCTGGGGCACTAACCAGGCTCCCCCGGGAATGAGCATGGCCCTGGGGCTGCCAGATGTGCTAATGGCAAGATGGGGCATTACAGAGCACAAGGTTGTTCAGTAGGGCCACATCCCATGGCTTCTCTCCGAGGGACCCTCCCACCTCTGCTCCGGGAGCAGGGAAGGGCTGGAGCTGGGCCAGGGCAGGGTCAGGCTGGAGATCAGGGAAAGGCTCTTCCCCAGAAGGTGCTGGGGCACTAACCAGGCTCCCCAGGGAATGAGCATGGCCCTGGGGCTGCCAGAGCTCCAGGAGCGTTTGGACAATGTTCTTAGGCACAGGCTGGGATTGTTGGGGTGTCTGGGTAGGGCCAGGAGTTAGCCAGAATCCCTGTGGATCCCTTCCAGTTCAGGATATTACATGATAATACCTCAACCTGCTTCTGCCCAGACCTAAAGATTTTGGAAGAAGCTTTGACTAAACCAAGAACAAGGAGTGTGGGCAGTTGTTGCTGTTGTGGGCAAAGCCAACCACTCAGAACCACGGATGAAATCCAGGGCCTTCAAAGGAAGAAATAAAGAAAAAAAAACCCTAAACCTTCATTTTTCTCTCTTCTGTGTATCAGATACTTGCACATCCTGATTAGAATCCAGGATGACTCATATTCCACAGCCCTTCAAATCCCTAAAATACTACCACCACACAGAGTTGCTTGCAAAGATGCTCTGAGGCATAGTGAGCAAGATCCCTGATAGGAATTTTCTTTCTCTTTATTCAAATAAATTTTAACGCTTTTCCTTTTCAGACCTGCAAACTGATACATAACAGCACCAACTATTTAAATTAGGTGGTGATGGTGAGTTTCTGTGATGTACTGTCCATTATTTTAAACCGAGAAAAAGTGCACTCTTATCACAACTGTTGAAAGCTGTTTTCCTTCCCTGTCGATTTACATCCAAATAACCAACTTATCAACCTTGCAAATGTCAACCTGCACTGAGGCAAGGAGGTGTGAATTTCTTAAGCAGACACTCTCCTTGGGATGGAAAGGTCAGCCTGCATGTTATTTATTCTTCCTGGGGAAAGATTCTACTCTTAAGTTGGGGAAGGCTTTTACACTATCCACAGAAATAATAGTGGAAGGCTTTAACCAAGAAAAGACTTGCCCCAGCCCATGTGTGTGTATACATATATGTATGTATAAGTGTATGTGTTTGTAGAATTAGAATATATATTAATTTTGGTAGTCAGCTGGCTACGAGGATAGGGGCTGGATTGTCCTAGCATGACTTTATGATGCTGGTGTCACAAATCATCTGTTCTGTTTATGCTGAATACTAAGTTCTGCACCTTTAATATTGATTCCGAGAGTGAAGAGGGGGAGAAGACACTCAGAGTTTGTTATCAGAGACTGCTCTCACAAACTGCACTCACAAATTGCACTCACAAAATTCACTCACAAACTGCTCTCACAAACTG
>WAAG01081789.1:0-23131 GCA_013390105.1 Tichodroma muraria
ATCACTCTCTTTTCCTTATGAAAAGTCAGATAACTCACCCACAGCAATAACAGGACTAATGCACCACATAAGTATATAAACAACTCCTCATTCTTCTTATTGCCTCACATCTGAGTTACTCTTTCAAACCTCCAAAATAATTCAGCCCTACCTAATGACAGTCATAAGAGAAAGTCAAAAGTTTCTCCGCAGGTGAGCTTTAATTTTTCCGTCCATAGGTGCACAAGGGTCTTCTTGTTCTTAGAATGATGCCACCAAAGTGGCATCATCACTTTCTCCTATGTGTTACTGAGTCTCAACAGGTACTGCATAAAAACTTGTTTCAATCACAGCTATCTTGCAAGAAATTCAACTTCTGTCAATAAACAAAATAAACTTAAGGTTTGTTAAGGTTTCTGTCAATAAACTCAAGGTTTAGCCTTTGTTTAGTGGAAGATAGTACCCTCAGTCTACCTCCAGAAAATGATGGGACCTTGTTCTCAGATTTTCTGAAATCTTCTGGGACCTACCATAAATTGCAGTTTCAGGGAGCTGTTTGAAGGACTATAAACCAGGTTCCTAGAGAATAATGCAATATAGTGACAAAGTGACCTGGGGCAGAACATAAATTACAGGGACAACTGAATAAAGATGGGTCTTGTTCCTTGTCTAATAATATGAGTTCATATTTCTAGCCAAAGCCACAATAGTTAATTGGTTTCTTTTTCAACACAAGTTCACTTAAGGAGAGAATATACAAATATTTTCTATCAAGCAAGGAAATTTACCCCAGAAATAACTACTTCCTTTCTTGAAGCCATAAGAGATTCCAATCCCATGCCCTTGCAAGCTAAGAAACACACAAATCCTTAGAACAAATAAAACAAGAGACATCAAGTTGTATAATTCTTTAATAAAGCACTTAAATAAATTTGAGGTTCTTAGGGAGAGTTTTGTAGTAACTTGGTCAGTTAACTATGTGTTTGGACTCAACACCTTTTGTTTCACGTTTTCTCTGCTTCCATATTGTGATAGCAAAATAATTTTTATTCAAGATCACTGAAATTGGAGACAATTTCTACTGCTGCATGTGAAAAAGAAGGAAATATATCCTGAGCTTCAGTTTCTGAGTGATGGGGCAACAATTCAAAATCTTCCCATTTCAGTCCTGCATGCCCAAATTGTTTTACTGGCATTTTGGCTGACATAGGTGAATGAAATAATCTGAGGAATCCAAGCTTGAAGTCTTCTAACACCAACCAAACATTACTGCCAGTAAAATGTCTGGATCTTAAAAACTGAGGTTCAACTGAAAGAAGTTTAGGGATTGAGTTAAAATAACTATTGAATCTTTTCACAGAAAGTTTTAAAACAAAATCCAACAAAAGATTTCAAGTTGAATTTCATTTGGGTTTTTGCTCATTTCATCCTGCTATGGAATTTAAGAAATTTAGTAGAGTTATGGGGATGTTTCTTCCTTTACTTTCCTCATGTCTATTTAGCTCACTCAACAAACTTCCTTCCAACTGGGAAACCTAGGGAGCAACAAAGCATCATGACTGTGGTGCCCTTGATAGTCATGAAGTTATAGAACAGGAAATAAACTCTTTGTATATGATGATAACCGGACATTATAAAATTTTATGAAACACTTTCTTAAAAGGAGGAAATAAATAAGAATACAAACCCAAATATTTGCCCCTTATTTTTATATGAAATTCATTTAATGTCAAGCCCCATGATGGAATTGCAACAGGATTTTAAGATTTAGTTTTAATTAGCTTTCTATTTTTTTATTCACTGCTCTATCAGAGCTGGCATGCATTAATTTTTCTTGCACAGCACTTGCAAGAACTTGAACATAATGGCTGAAGACATTTGAGGATAAGGACAGATTTTGCATTTTAAAAGTGAAGTGGTAGCAGCTAGGACAGTGTAATCTACCTCAAGGGCCCACAGATTTCCAGTGTGTTGGGGTAATTCCTAGATTAATTTCCTAACAATTGCTTTGTCTCATATTTGTGTCATTTCTTATTTCTGTCATCTGTATATCCTTCTGCTTTTTGCTCTCTTTTCTTTACCTAACCTCTTTGGCCTCAGATGAGCATTCCTGACATTTTATCAGTGTAATGCCTTCAATACAAGTAACTTTACTGGTGTCAGCATTAGTTAACTGTATTTAAAACATCTACAGAAAAATAATATTAATAGTATCTCCTTTTGTGCCTGTTGTGAAATACAAAGTATTTCTCCCAAGCAACATAGCCCAAGGTCTCAGTACTACTGCTTTTTCATATTGATTACAATTCCTTGCTGCGGGAATTCTACCTAAAAATTTATTAATCCCTTGCTTTTGTCTTCTTAGTTCTCTCCAAAAAAGGAAATAACCTATTTCAAGAGACCAAAGATTCCTCACTGCCCAAGAGTCATGACAAATTCAGCCCTGGGGAGGAGCAGTGGCTCTATGTTAGCCAAAGTATACACTGAAATGCTGTTCTGGCACTTATGGTTTCCAAAGAAGTGTCATATGACAAAGATGTCACTTGGTACTTGATAGTTTAATCAAACCCTCAAGGATAGAAGACATTAATTATCTCGTAGTACAAAAACATTATTCCCTTCCCAAAGTGACATCATTTCAGTATGACAAATGCATCACCCTTTCACTTTTCTGACTGGAAAGCTAACACCAAATAGTTCATCAGCAGTATCATTTCATCTTCAACAGCATTGTTTCTTGGGTGAAAAATGCCGCACAAATGAAGAATATTGCCATGAGCACAGAGGTGAAAGTCAGGCCTCTGAACCAGATTAAGACCTCTCCCATCCTGCCATCTTTTCCTTAGCAGGTTATTCTCAGGTCCTACTTACCTAACCATAGCATTGGGATCCTTTTACCTGTCTACAGATATTTAGCTCTCTGTGAGATCACTTTTCACATACTGAGTGCTTGACATTCTCCTTGGTTTTCCATTTAAATGTGCTCTGCTGAGGGGCAAACTCAGTCTGGGTTTGCAGGGAGACCTCAATTCAAACCACCACAAGCATTTTGATATATCCAGAAGGCCAACCTGGTGCTGAGGGGTCGCACTCACCTTTAACAAATGGCTCTGTTTGCTGCCTGGCCAGATGATAATTTTGTCTGGCTGCACCCAAGGGACATCAGCATTCCTGAAGCATCTCTAGCTGTCCAGGAACACAGCCAGACTCCAGCAGTCACCCTCTTCTGGCAGAAGCATTACAACCCGGTATTAGATTAAATTCCAGGTTTATGACCCGGAGAAGGCCCTCAGGGAGGCCTCAGCACGGAGCAGGTGTGTCCGTCTCCAGGCCCAGAGCCAGCCAGCGGGGCCCCTGCACAGGCTGGAGCTGGTGCTGGAGAGCCAAAGTGGCCCTGAGGGCACCGCCACCGCCCAGGGCTCCCGCATTTCACCCTGACCAGGACCCCATTTCATTACACCCTGGGGTCATTGGTCCCCGCCCCAGCGGCACCGCGGCAGGACCAATCTCCAGCTTCCCCCACCCCTGCCCGGGCACAGGCGCCATGTCCTGGCCCAGCCTCAGCCTGTCCCTCGGGAGGGTGCCTGGTGCCCAGGGCTGCTGCCCCCCAGGCCACCTGCCCTGGCAGGGGCGGTGGGACAGAGCCTGGCTGCCAGGCTTTCCAGCAGTAAGCAACACTACAGGCAGCACTATCCAAAAGGGGGGCTCTTGCCAGCAGCCCGTCAGGCAACAAAAGTATCCTGGCACCATTTTAACTGAGGAAAACAGAAAGAGCTCTTGGAGCTGCTGTAAAGCGCCGACAGCTACCAGCATGGCTTTCAGTTAATTCTGAGAAGGTCCTTACGTGCAGCCATTACTATGCAAGGGGTACATTTCATTGCAAACAGCTCAGTTTCTGCTTTTAGCTGGAAACTTCTTAGATATTTCAGAGGGTCTGATTAACTAGGGTTTGCTGAAAATGGCCATTCCAGTGGTCATGGTTCACAGTGCCTGGGCCAGCACCCCTACATGAAATCAGATGTAATCCCAGTGGAAACCCTGCAGCAAAGTATTGGTTTGGGAATAACAGTTCTTGGGATGACTGTCCCCTTGAACCATAGTGAGAGAATGTCTGACTCCCAAGAGCAACACAAGGCTGTCACACATGGTCCTCTGGAAAGCCGGGTCCCTAACAAGCACACAGGCGTTTAAACAAGGTGCAAGATTCGGCTTAGACAGTATTTTCACAGAGCAAGCAAGAGACACAGCACCCACTCCCAAGGAGCACTACAGCTTCTGGCAGCACTGTGCAGACCCTGCATGGTTCCTCAGTGGGGTGCTCAGGAAGAGGAAACAAAGCACGAGACAAAGAAAAGGAAACACAACAGACTCTTAGTCATAAAGCTTAACAAGGGATGAATGAAAGGGTGAAAAGATGGATTTTTGTCTTGACGTACAAACACAGAGGTTTCCTCCTTTCATATGGAAGTGAGAGCTTGGCAATACATTGTCAAATACTGTCATGGAGTTTCATATCCCCAGATTCACCCACTCATACAAGCACATTTTGTACCACAGAATGTGGTACTGTGTTGCTCTCTGGCACACTGGCTTTCCTCTACATGGCTGGCAGACATCGTAATGGCATGGGTACTCTCACAGTGGTTTAGTGTCACTTTTCTGAGAGAAAACACTGAGTAGAGAGAAGAAAGAAGAAAGGGCAAATACCATGAATCAGAGTCTTCTCCAGCAACTCTGCTTTGCATATAAGTTCAGAGAAGTTAGAAAAGGATTTCTTCTCCTACGCAGTGCCATTTTCTCCTCATTCATATCTGTAGGTTTGTCCCAAGTTGCAATCCTATGATCTCACAACCGACCGTTTTACCTTCACCTGTGCCTTATTGTTCAGCACTACATATACTACCTTGTTCACTCGGCCTGCCTACATGACATTTAGGTTCACTGGTCTTCTAACTCAAGCCCGTGCCATCTTGGCATAAATAGGCTACTTAACTGCACACCAGCACTCCTCTGTCTAGGAAGCCACTGCACTGACTCACAGGGTTTATTATGAGGTCCATTGCAGACAGGTGTTTTGGCACTCAGGGCCAACTGGAAGCTATGTGGCCATTTTAGAGAAGTGTTAAGGCACAGCTGCAAGTTTATGAGTTGAGGGCTTTGCAACCTGCTAATTACAGGCACAGCTGAGAGCACATATAGAGGAAGCTCCTATCTGCTGGTGAGTGACCACACAGCTATAGATACAGTATAAGGAAGTGAGTAACAGTAAGAAAAGCAACAAACAAAAATTTGCTGAAATTGTTGCTGAAATTTGCGGCAATTGAATTGCTGGTGTGTTTCACCTTGATGAAGTTCAAAGATGGGAAATTCAACTTCATGAAATCCAGCAATGAGGAAATAAACACGTATCACTGTAATCATGGAAGACTGAAAGTCCTGCTTAAAAGGAACAGGACAAGGTAAAATAAAGACTATCAGTGGAAAGTGAAACATCACCAAAAATGCTGGGTTATCAAAATAAATGATTTTTCAATGACAGTTTGATCTGCATTAGTGGGGTGAAAAGTGGTTTTTGACAAGTAGCACCTGTAAATCAAAACAGACTGCAGTTTATCTTATCTTTTATTAGATTAAATCAGCCTATGTGTACCAAGCCTCAGATATGGAGAAAAAAAATCCAATTTCAGAGGATACCAGGCAAAGTATCCTCTGAGCCTTTGGAGCCTTCCTGGATTCTGCCATGCTCAGATCTCAAATCTTCATTGGTGGTTCATCTTACTCCACCCTTCTTTCTCCTCATGCTCCCCAGCATTTTGTGCTGTCGTTAGTGATTAGGATATGTTTAATGTTCAGGTCACTTAAATTACTCCTTCATGGCTGATAGCCACCTCCTTCCCACCCTCAGCTAAGACATAATATTTCTCAACAGATGAAAAGCATGTATGTCTTGTCTGGACTATGATTTACTTACACCCCCCAGAGATGTTTCAGGGTGAGATAGTTTACTGTACCCTGAAGTTAAACAGGAGCAGGCATTTAGACACAGACTTACTTCACTTTTAGGGAAGAGAGGGATAGGATAACATAGGATTAACGTGTGCATTATCTTACTTGTGCTTGGCACAGCTGTAAGTTTTTACCATTCTTAAACTGTTCAGGTCCCTCATCACATGGAAGTACAGTCTGCTTTCTGTGATTCCTTCCATGTCCTGACTGCCTTGCAGCTTCAAGGCTGACGTTTTAAATCTTTAACTTCTTTTCTTCTAATTTTCCTCCCCAGAGTCTCTTTCCTCTTCCAGGCTTACCTGTAAAGCACATCAGGAAGTGGTGGTAAGACCACAAGTCTCAATGCTTGAATTACTAGCCAGGCATCAGCAAGTATCTGCTACACACAACTAACTACACATCTGCAGGAAGGAAGGGGTGAAACCACCTTAGATTGAAATCGCAACCTGCCTGGCTATAGCTCACAGTGTGTTGTAAGTAAAAATGCAAAAGATACATATAACTTGCTAGAAAAAGTCTTTGTCTTACCACTTAATTGTACATGGCAACTAAGGAAGCCCAAACACTGTAAAAATCAGTTTAATATAGGAAGTCTCTTATGTGATGAGGGACCTATAATACAGTGTACTGTCTTTATATTTTCCTATGCACTCGAAGGACATGCATCTGGAATGGTTACACATTTTCAGTGTACAAAAACTAATTGTATATTTACTAGTCAATAGAAGTGAAACTAATTCGGTGTCCTGCATCAAAACCATACTTTTATAATCAAATTACATGTTCAACACTAGTGCATAGAATGTAAGCTCTGACAGATCCTGATCCAGCCTCCTCTCTCAGCTTCCAGTGAAATCCACAGTCTCATTCAGCCTTGGGTTAGACTAGAAGAACTGCACACAGCAAAATGGTGTGTGTGGGGAAAGGACAGGAGAGCTGCAGCCAGCACACCAGACTGTGTTGTCTGCAGCTTTCTAGGCACAACGTTGAAATGCCCTGAAGGTGTTATAAAGTGATACCATGTTAAGTAAGGCCACTAAATGGGTTTGATCTATTCCGACAGTCTCAGTTCACCACAGCTAGAGGGAGGGAAACAAAGGGTCATATGGAACAGATCTCTAGGCACCATCCAGTTTGCCACCTTATTATTTCTTCTAGTTTTTGTTTTTTTAACACAGGCTTCAAAATTTATATTATTTCTTTCTTTTTTATTGTAGTTGAGGATTTACATTCCTCCTCAATGTGGTCATTTATCATAGATGTATTTTGGGTTCCTATCCTCTAAAAAGCAAAAAACACCAAAAAATCCCATATCACAAGCGTTGCTGAGTCCCTCCCAGGGTCAAGCAAGCTATTGCATGGGGAGGACTCCATGATGTGCAGACCCCACCTGCCCCTGAAGTATGCGTGCAGCGCTGGGCCAGCAGCGTGCTGAGCCGCGGCTCCGTTCCATGGAGGCACTTTCCACATTTATTGCTCTTGATTAGAAAAACATCCCAAATTTTAGAATTGACATTTAAGACTGAATAAAGTTCCAGTTTGGTTTCATCAGGGCAAACTTTAAAATGGATTGTCTATTAGCCTTTGTTACTATATTTCTTTTATGAATGTGAGTGGGAAGAGTATTAAGGAAGGCAATAAATCAAATGCATACTTCTGGTGAGTGCAGGAAATCCTTTATGTTTCAAAGAAATAAATGTGGATCTATTTATATTGCCTACATTTTAGACATCATCTGAGGTAGTATATCTAGAACCAAAATTATCAGAAGAAAACAAAGGAAAAAAATTCCCCCAAAAAATACAGTGATGCCTAAAGCACTAATTAAAGGCCATTGCCTCCTACACATATAAGAGAGAAGAGACAAAAAAACATTTTTCTTTTCTTTTTTTTTTNTGAGATTGAGGATAATTCTCTTAACACTGATAACGTGCCAGCATGTCCACTGGAAAATAATCTGCCCTTAGTGACTAATTCCCAACAGAAAACTTGGCTACTTGCCAAAATGTACATATCCCTTCATGTATGTAGAAAATCATTTTCAGCGAACCCAGAGCTACCCTAGCAGGATAGGAGATTCTGAGCAAGGCGCCAGAATATTGATATATTCTATTAGAATGGGTTAAAAGACACTCACAGCAGCATGTTATGGATGGCACCAGCAAGAATTTAAATATGCAGTATTATGGTAAAGCAATTAATAAGAGCAGTTGCACAACAGAGGAGTGTTTTAAAATTCCTGTGCTCTTTAATAATAATGTGGAGAGACACTGTGAAAGGGAAGGGGGGGGGAAAGCCTGGCATGGAAAGGACATTCCTTCAGTTCCTCTCAAAAGTTTGAAAAAACCTCTGGATAGGAAAATACTATTGAGCAGCCAATTCTTTCCACATTTGGCTAAGCCCAATGCCCAAAGTACACAGAACACTACTTCACTTTGAAAGGATTGCAATACTCCTATCTGAGTCATCTGAAAGCAAATAAAATGAGACCTAAACAAATAAACCTAATTGTGCATGGAAACAAATCCAGCTCTCCAGCTTGGCCATGGCTTTGTTTTTGTTAGTTTAAAGCCTACATATGCAGTTTTAGTGGCATCAGGAGTTATACAAATATTGACAACAAATTGCCAAATGTTGTTTTTTTCCCTTCAGTGCACAGTGTAAAGAAGCTGGGGTAATGCTTCTAGGAACCTTCCCCAGTGCACTCAACCAAATCACAGCATGATGGGATCCACTCCAGCCTCTTCTCTGAAGAGTAGACACTAATGAGGTTGAGGTTGTTGATTGTTATCGTCAGAGACTTCTTTTTCACTCGTGAACTCTGGTGAACACAAATCCAGGCTTTCGAAACGTAGCTCAAATGTTTGCACCATAGCCAGGGCATTGTCACATGCTCTGTCCTCCACCCTGTGATTTGTTGCTAGTTTGTGTCATCCTTAACCTGCTTCTGGTGGTTTGGCCAGGAGAGAAACAAATAATGATGACAACTGAGAAAACCAAGCTGCTCTCTCCTTCTTTTAAAATGCTATTGCTACTTGCTGGCTGTGGAGAAGGGGCAGTTGCCTTGAGATAGAAATCACTCGTGAAATCCTGCTGTCATCTGTCAAAGGTATATTTCCATCAAGTTGGTCTGAATCCTTAGCAGCTTGCTAGGAAAAATGAGAATATGTCAAATCTTGATCTGTCACAAGCCAAAGAAATTTACATTTGACTTTTAAATGAAGCCCAGACTTTCCTCTCACAGAAAGCCAATAAAGTAACAGATTTTCTTCCTCTTTGCTTCACATTCACAAGATACCTACAACTTTTATAATTCTATCTGGCTGGATAACAAGGTTTTCATTTTGCAAAACCATAAATTTTTTGTACCAGCAAAAAAGAAAAAGAGGAATTTTGGAACTGGATAAATACTCAGAGTTTTCACACGAAGAAGCCACAAAAATCAGACTCATGCATCCTCCTCAAAATCCCAACAGTTAAGACACTTATCTACAGTACTGGAAAGATTAATTGATATTTCTGTTTCTTCTTATTCATCCAGAGAATTTGCAGCTTGGTCTTGTACATCTCAGTGATCACCTAATGATCAGGTTATTGAACACCCTACAATATACTCTCATTTTTATCAGAAATTGCATTCTACACGTAAGAAACTCCCCAAAGAGCTGCATCGTAAGTACCGAATTTCCATGAAAAGTTTTAGGGTTTTGTGTTAAGATCTCCAGCAAAACCAGTTCTTGACTAATTGTAAACCTCGTAGCTTTGACGGTTACACTATCCACTCTTCGGTTATTATAGTGCTACCTGCTCACTCCATGCAGGAAGACCTCGGTATATGCAGGAAGCCACATGCAGAAGCACCTGCACAGGCTGTCTGTACTGCATCGCTTATCACAGTGCAAACGCACCCAAGCACTTGCACTGTAAAGGGTGGATCACTAAATCAGTGAAAGGGATAGTGGAAAGGCATGAGAACTTGGGGGATGTGAGAAAGTGAAGGAAAAAAGATCCTCTCTATTTCACTAACTCTGGACCTTTGTAAAAAACCAACACAATGCTTGGGACTGTTCGTGCTGTGAGCAAACACTGAAATATGACAAGGCATCAAGGCATGTTGTGTTACATGATATTCAGGCAGCTGCTGTGATGGCAGTTTCAATCCACCAACTGGTGCAACGAAACAAATCTGAAATGTAAAAGCTAGATTTCCACCAAAATATTTCATTAATATTACATGCATGTAAGTCAGGGAACTCAGACTACTAATCCCCACAGCTACCCTAAGTCAGCCCTGAAGGACAAAGCAACAACGCAGCTGCACAGACAGGGGCTCAGAAGATATTCTAAGTTTCAGTTTCCTGACTGAAGTATGCACAATTTCTCTATCAATGTTTTGTTGGCATATTTTCTTTGAAATTTGTTGAAGGGGGAAAATATTCATTGTTTTTCAAAGGAGTGTAAGTATGAAATGACTGTATACCAACATATGAAGATATCCAGACATAGCCAAATTTGTGTGAACACCTACTAGTGGAAAGTTTCACCCTGCAGAGCAGACCTCAGCAATATGTTTTAGGTCAGAGGAGGAGAAGAGAGTTGAATCTTCTTCCGTCCTTGACTGTAAATTGAGAACCAAGGAGCTTCCACAGTATATGCCCTTGAAACCTGGCCTGCACTTAAAACAGTCCCATGCCTGACACTCAGAAGCCCCACCAGCCAGTCTGTCAGCACAGAGTTGGTTGGCATAAGCCCTCACAGCAACAGAGCCCTGCTTACTCAGCTAAAATACCCTGCAGGTCCCACACCATGGGGGAGGAGATTGACCTACCCCCCAAAAGTCACCCACCAGGGCAGGAGAAAGACATACTTCCAAGAAAGACATACTTCCAAGTGAAAGAAGAGAGGAAGAAAGTGAACAGGCTTGGTCCGATTTAGAAAAACACCTTCTCTTCATGGAGATGTCCATTCAAATCACTTTCAAATTACCCTAGATTAAAGCAACAGGGAATAAGTAGAAAGGAAAGCAGCATCTGAAACCGTCCATAAAACAGGATATGTGTGGGTAACAGATCACTGGATGTAAAGGGCACCTCACCAGCCTGCTCTCTCCTCACATCTCTTTTTATCACAGGCTCACTCACTCTTCCTTGGGATGGGCACCTGCTTGTCCACTGAGGCAAGTCAATTAAAACCAAACTAAAACTGTAATTATCACAGATATGAAGGAGACTCAGCTACTACTTCCAGCTGGAACTGCACAGGGGCAATGAGTGTTGTTCCTCCTGACCCTTCCTCCCACTGGCTCCTGCATCATCCAGGTCCCACGATGTGGGGATGTCAGTCTCACACCACAGCACACAAACTGCCCACGAGCATGACAAGGCAACTGTGATTTTCCACCCTGGCTGCCGCTGTAGGTGGTCATGTTGGTGTCTGCTCGCATTTGCACGGTAGCGGATGCTGCATTTGGAGAGTACAAACTATTCCATATGGCATGTGGAGGGAGAGAGCCATGCTAGCAGTGCATTACAAAGCTGCATTTATATTACCATATAGAGCCCCTGGTCTGTATTTGTTTTAGCATGCCTATTAGAAGGATAAATGAGAAAAATCCTACTTCTGAGTCCATGAAAGTGCAGGAAGAGTGGCTGCTAGCAAGACTGTGAGCTTTATCTTGGGGTTTCTACCTGTCACCCTTCTGCTTGGTATTTGTCATATGCTTAACTCCCCTCGGTCTTGATTTTTCATTTAAATAGGTTTTACTCCTTAACTTTCTAGGCTACCTTCTTGTTTAATATCTGATCTTTTTCAGCTAATTAGTTAACTGCTATTTCTGAGACACTGTCAAGTTATTTGCTTTGTTGAAGTGACTTAAGTTCCTCCCCCCACGCCCTCATCCGCCCCCTGTCTGTCTAATTTCCCCCTCTCGTCTAGCTGAAGTGACAAACTCTCTCCCCTAGCCAAACATTTGTTTTTACAAGGTATTTTTATACCATCACCTCCTCCCTGCATCTCCCCCGCCTACCCACCACAAACATATGCTGCAGTGGGAGGACATACTGGTTTCACATAATTTGCAATGTTAAGGTGACAAATTTCCCCTCCTTCAAGTATTCTTTTTAAGATCTGGTTTGTAAAACACAAATGGTAATGGGTTAGTTTTTGCCTTTTTTACCCTGTGCATGGTGAAGTCCTTCTTCGCTTAGAAGAAGTCAGTGGAAGAGAAAACAAAAACCACTTGATTTATATTATTCAAAACCTACTTATGCTATAATAAGATACATAAATAGACAAAAATAATATTTTCTAGATTGATAGATTTCTTTTATTCATCCCACGAAAGACATTGGAATTATGATAATTTCCGAGAAAGTAGGCAAATGTAACCACTTTACTGACTTCATTAACTGGTCACAGTATGTTTTTCTCTGTATTAAAATCCGCATGCAGTCACATTCATGCAGTAAAAACAACCTCAAGTGCTCTAAGCTTCAGGCTTGGAACCATGGAAAACATGACTGTGGCCTTCATCATACCCAATTAGGGGTACATGTACTCCGCAGTGATTCTGGTGTGGTGGATAAATGCCTAAGCCAGCTTTAAAGCAGGCAGGAACAATCTAGTTAAAACAGCACAGAGCCCAGATTGGGCTCAGCCACTCTAAATATTTACCACATTCTGAGCTGGAAGTTGGAGGGGCATGCAGAGAACTACAATTGGAGAACTTCCAGTACCTACATTCACCACTGCAAAGCAAGGTCTGGTGTGCTAAATGGCCTGGTCATTCTAGCAGCATACAAGCACGGAATGGGTGAAACGAAGACTGCTTTTTATAAACACTGAGTTTATGTGGCAGGATGACTGAAAAATGCTTTTTATATGGAAACTGTATCTATTCAGCACACACCATTAGACTTTTTGAAGTGGGATAAAGTCTTATTCCTCGTCCTAAGACCAAATTGAATACTATTCCAGAAAGTAATCTGCATTTTAATCCCCATTTTATGCAGAACTTTTAGTGCAGCACAAAACAATAAAAAAATGTATGCATCAAAAATGCATCCTTGTTAATTTAATCTTGTGACTCTCTCATATAAGAAGAAAGATAAATTTGAAAAACAAAACAGGGTAGGTCAACTCACTGCCATCAGCAGGGGAACAAAATGGGAAAGTACTAAACAGTGAAATTTATTTATACTGTGCAGCAACAGGCTTCAGAGGACAAATTGTTAGCAGAAGGAGCCACTCATAGCACATGCAAAGCTTCTCTCAAATCAAACAGATACGGCTGTCACTGTGGGAAGCCAAGGAGCAGAGAGAATGAAAGAGAGAGGAAAAAACCCTCTCCAGACTGAAAACATTTTGTAGTTAAGGGACTCAGTAGAACATGGGTTGTTCCTTCAGTTTCACTGTGGTTCTAGCAAGGTCATCTGGGGAAATGTCTGCAGAAAACCACCAGGAGTGAGCTAAGCAAACAAGAAGGCAACAAGCAAGTTTCTCAGTAAAATGTGTGGAAGTTGGAAGGAACTGGTTGTCTATTCCAAGAATTTTCAGAGATTGCCCCCTTTTGTATGTTGAGGAAAAATGAGTAGAGGACCACCAGACCATCAGGGAGGAGCCACTCACCCCTGTCTGGGGATAGTCTGGCAAGGAAGAGCCATCCTCCAATCATTCTCGAGCTATTAGCCTCCAGGGCTCTGCTAGAAACAGTTCAGGGCAGTGCAGTTCTTCTGCTCTTAACTCATTGCCAAACCCCTGGCACATGCTCAGAAGCAGGTGATATTTATTTGGCAGCATGTTCTTTTCTAGAAAAACAACATTAAATCCTTGCATTAGCACTCTCCTGTTGGCTAAAGATACAGCCCTTTTCTGTATGCCATTGCAGATTAACAAGCCACCTCTGCATCTCAAAAGAAGCATACAAGGATGTATCTGCTGGTCCATGAGGAAAACATGCACACACATGAAGAGACTACTTCTCTCTCTTCTGGCCACTGGACATTTTCCTGTATTAGACATCATCTGAACATTCACTCAGCAGTTGGACTTGGCATAACCTAGCCTGAACCTATTCTCACTAGTGACAATCTACACAATATTTCACTTTTCCCATTTCTCTCCCCTCAAAAGCAGCAGCAGAAAAGAAATGTATCTTTGGGACTGATCTTTTGTCTTCAGTCCAGGCCAAAAATCTTCTTGCCTCCTAAAAAGAAGACAAATCTATTTTTATACTCAAGTGACCACAGCTCATGTGTACCTACCAGAGCTAGCAATGCAGTGCCTGCTCAGGTCCTGCTACCAACATAACTGCATCAGCATGAGCTTGGCATCAGCTGCAGAAACCATCTATGCAGTTAAGGAAATGGTTGGCCGAACAGCCATAGCAGTACCAAACTCAGTGTAGGCTACGTGGACGGCAGCATCCAAAATCTGGCTCAAATACATCTGCAAACACAGGCATTAGCCTATCTTTCTTAATGTTTTCAAAATGTTCAGAGATTCTGCATGAAAGATGCTGCATCAGCACAAAAGCATTCCCAGAGCAGTAAACATACTTGGCTGGACCACTGCCTTTGCTTGAGCTCTGATTTGCTTCAAATAAATGCAGTCATTTATTGCATGTTTCACCTTCTTGTGGAACAGCTGCTGTTTGCAAGGAGCCAAATAGCAGACGGACTCTCAGTCCTCCCAAGATACCTCTGGCTAACAGCATGCATAGCTTTCCTCAGAGGCCAGCATGTCATTGAACAGTTGGTTTACTCTAAAACACTGCATGCTGTAGGTGTTTCCAGCTGCCTCATGAGGCATTTGTGTTGTCAAGACCCATGCTCCTGAGGAGCCTGTGCAGTCTGAGCCATGTGTTATACCTGCCTCAGGAGCAATATATTTATTTTAAAGCAGTTCTTTCCATATCAGAAACCAGGCCCGAGGTAGGGTGGAAGCAGAGGCTTTGAGAGTTCGTAACACTGATCATCTTATGAGGAGAATATCTCTTTGGGAACAGGGAAGGTTATGAAGAAAATTATAAATAGAGGAAGGCCACAAGGAAGTCAAAGGGTGCTGGACAGTCAATACATACACAATGAACAAAATGTAAACACTGGCTGGAAAAGCACTGAGGAATTTACATTTCATTCAAAACACAGTAAGCCAATAAAAATATTCAAAGGCAAAAGTAGATATGGTAGGAGCCAAAGGAATTTTTGATGTAGGACTGTCAGAGGACTGAATGGAAAGTAAAGAAAGCAGGACTGCTGCAGGCTGGAGGCATTTGGCTGCAAGAAGTCCTGTCTGAATCATGCTGCTCACCACACAGAGGGCAGTGTTAGAGATGAAGTCTGAGGGCATCATGAAGATGCAAAAGAGAGAGAAGCTAGAGCAACCTTTGAAATAGACAACACACACTGCTCCTCCAAAATATGGAATAGGTTAAGGTAATGCCTAGATTCTGTATAATGTACTTTTGAAGAAGGTGAGCCAGACTCTTACTAATTTAGATGTCTGTAGAGTTTGGTTACTTTCATTGTCTGCAAAAGTGCTGCTCTCAGTTTACACCAGCTGAAGCCTTGTATCCCCCTCTGCACTCAGTATTACTCATCTTAGATTTAACCATGTAAAAGCTTCAAGAAAGAGCAGAAAGTCATGCCAATCCAGCCAAGAATTCCTCTGTGTTCTATCCCACTCAGAGAAGTTTTGGATATCACGAACAGATGATGACAGATGGTGGCGCAACAGACCCCTGTGCTAAACTAAAGCCCAGCAGCTGAGGGTCTCCCAATATATTTGAGAAGGTAGGCTCACATCTATTCCTCCATTTCAGCTTTTGAAAGTTTGAGGAGAAAGAGCTGGGGGTTGATGATTGTTTGCTTGTTTTTTTAATCTTTAGCCAAACTGTTTTCTTTTATTTTAACATGCTGTATTTGCCTGGCCAGTTTAGTATAGATACAGGTTTCTTCACCCCCCACCAAACTATCTTAGGCAGCTAGCCTCACTCTAAAATGAAACAGAATAGAAATATCACTACCTTTTATTCAAGGCTGAACAGTAGGAGCTGCTTCTACAAGGGCAAGATACACTCAATTAGGCAAACCATACCTGGTTTATATGACAAACAGAAGCTCCCCATCATTGCTGGGTTCTGCACCTGGGTTGTTTGCCTCAGTGTAATGCAGAAAACAGTTCTTGTACCTGCACCACACTGCCTGTAAGAACACAGCCTGCTCCAGAAGTCACACTACCAAGCCAAGCTCCAAAAACTGGGGACAAAGCAGAGCACACTTAAGGAGCTGATGTGATGCACAACAAACAGAAGTGTGATTGTGGCTAAAGAGAACCTGAAGACTCGCTATTCTTATGTTACCTCTGTGTTCAAGAAAAAGCTCTTACTCCATTTAACAGGCAGCATTCAGTGACTGACTTGAGGATCACCCTCTCTTTAGACAAGTACATAACATGTAGTGTTAACAGAAGCAAGAAGTGCAGGCAGAAAGCAAATGTGGCTGACAACAATGGCCACTCATGTAGTCTGTACAAGTCTGGTGCATCAATAAATGTGTAAAAGTGACAACAGCTTTTGCAGGAGAGAATTGATTATCCAAAGGCAAGTAAGGTGATCTTGTCATTGGTACACTCTACAGGCACATGGGAGACTACCAGGGACTAAAACTTGGATCCTTTGCATCCCATGAGTGTTGTAAACACCTAACTATTGGCTAGTTTTGGGGAGGGAACACACATTTCCGTATCTTTGCACAACAAAACCTTCAAAAGATTTCATCCCTGTGTAAAGAAAGGAACAGCATTTTAAATCTCAGAATTTCAAGGAACAGAACGATTGTTTACGACACATGTTTGTAAAGAAAATAGTGCAGTTACGTCAAAGTTCGTAATTTACTGTTACAGNACCATAACGATAAGGAGGCCTACTTGCCCCATCTACTGGCCATTGGGAAGACTAGATTTACACTGCAATTAAAATCATTACCACCGAGGCCACAATTCAGTCAATTCTCAGGTTATCAATTCTAAATTTAAACACATGCATAAGTGCTACTGCGGGTACTAAGCACATAAGTTTAACAAAGTGGAGCCTGAGGCCAATCATTTAGCGTACCAGAAATGGAAATAACAAACAAAGAGAAAAATGTATTACTTTCAAAGGAAATAGTAGGGCAGTCTATTCAGTAACACTAATTTGTTAACCTTGAAAAATTAAATTAATATGCCTTCTTTTGTTCTGAATTGGGCCAAGGTAAATTAATGCCATAAAATAGTAGCTTGTAGAACCCTTGTCACAAAGCAGCCATATATACTGCAGCTCAGTGAGGTCATCACAAGGTTACCATGCCATCTTACGGATTTTTAAAATAAGTATTTCTTTAATAAATAAATAGATAGAAAGTTAAGTTCCCTAAAGGCCTGTTGATACTCTATATTTTTCTTCTCTGCATGCAGTGAATCCATCCTTCTGAAGTGGGTCTATTCCTTTGAGGAACAGGCTGATGTCTAAAGGGAAAACAAAGTTTGGGTTGACCTGATGAGACCTTTTACACTACACTAGGAGGAAGACTTGCTGGATTTCTCTCTTTTAGCACATGCCTCATTCTCATCTTGTTCTTCAAGGGCAATGCCTGTGCAGTACTGTAGCATCCCTCTGCTCCATGACCTCCCATGCTGGTTGCAGGTTCAATCAGATGTGCCTAGAGAAAAGCTGCAGCCAAGGGAAAAACCATCAAGTACCTTGGCAGCAAGCCTCCCACTAGGTAACCCAATACACCTGCAAGCTGGCTCACCATGAGATCTTACACACAGCCATCCTCTCTCCATGTGACCTCAGCAAGCCTCTGACAGTCTGCTTAGGCAAATGCTCAGCATGCAACTATATTTCCTGCAAGGCACACAAGCCTCCTGCTCAAAGGACTTTTGGGTCTTGTAGATGCTAAGCAGAAACAAGACTATCAGCATGTCTATCTAGGCCCAGGCATGAAAGTTCAGAGAGGAGTTATTGTCACACCACAACAGAGAATGATCTTCTTCAGCAAGCAGAGCTCAACATGGTCTTCAGGAAGTACAAGTGCAACCCTCTGTTTTGAGGAGCCATGACCCTAGACTGTAAGAATAAACTGGCCACAGCAGGGAATAGACTGTAAAGGAGGAGAGGAAACAGCATCCCATCCCCACTGAGGCTCATTCAACTCATGGGATAAATCTGAGAAGTAATTATGACTACATTTAAATATATCATTTCTACAGCAGACAGTGAAAGAAATCATTGGCAGTAGATCTAGACCTGCTGGTAAACCAAGTGATGGGTTGCGTATGAAATTTCATAACGTACATGCACTACTCTGAGGATCATCACAAAAGGTTTCCTTAAACTCCTCCCAGAAGTATATTTCAGGATGAGTTTTGCCTTAAGGGGATGGTTAAATGTTTCAGAAATCACTTGAGTCCAAACTCTATAATGCAAAAAAAAAATATGGTAAACAGTGCCTTGGTGCAAATGCTTGCACAGCTTCACAATTACAGTGTAAGCTGGGATCCAGCATTTCTAGATGACATCCCTAGAGGTCACAAAAAGAGATTTTTCAGATGAAGCATGTAACATCCAACACCTCAGTTATCCAGGGACTGAGGTAAAAGAAATACTGTCAGTGTTCAGAAGTATCTGCAAGGAAAACCCACTGAAGACAGGTCCTGAGGGCTACCTCTCTGAGTTCTCCAAGCATCACAAGCTTGCTGAGATGTTCATCACAGGCACACAACCACTTGGCATACCTGCACTAGGCATCAGGGGAAGCAAACAGCTGACAGCTAAGGCATCACATGGGACAGTACACAGAGATGAGGACCACAGGCAGCGCCCAGAACTGCTTGCAGTGCAAGTTGGTTTCCTCAAGAGCAGGTGTTCTGGGAGTCCTGAATCTAAGATCACCTGACTTCCTCCATAATTCCTCATCTGCATGGGACAAGTAGCACCACTTCAGAGTATTTTAATTCTTCAGCCTATAAAATACTGAGTAGTAGAAGAAAGGCCAGTATTTACATCTGAGAAACATGTGCCAACTCTGCCTTGTGAATTTATGCACAACTCTCTGTGCATGAAGACCCACCCAGAGAAATACAACTCTCAATAGTTCAGGATTCCTCTCTCCTGAGAGGATGCACAAAATTTAGCTCCCTGAGCTTCAAGGCGGTTTTGCTGGGAGGACCCACTGAGCTGGGTCCTGTGGTCCAGGAAGCTGGTCATGTGGAAGCTGCTAGAAAAGGAGCCACAGCAGACAGCTGTGAAAGAGGCAACCCTGCTGAAGAAAGACACTGAAAGGATGCTGGCCCATTTTTAATGGTCATAGAGTTGTACCGCTCTCAAAAACAGCCTCTACAGACAAGAGTCAGACTTCATTAATTCTCTAGTCCCTCATGGCAGACACCTTTGACAGACCAAGTTTTGGCTTATTAGGCTGGGAAAAACCACTCTGTTCCCTAAGCAAAACCAGATTTAGACGTCTTTACATCATGGGCCCAAAGCTCATTTCGTCAATCCAAGCTGATAAATAATCCCAAAACTGACAAAAGCAAATGTTTGGCAAGAGCTTTGAATAAAAACCTGCCTCTAACTGAAAGCTACAATGAAGACTGCAAATAAACCTTTTATTCTTTCTTTCACTGTTGCCATCAATGTATAATGAGACAATCCTTACCCCACAACTTCCCATCTCTGCCCCATTTTCAGTGTTCAGAAACAATCCTCAATTCTTATTTGCATTGCACTTGACAGATTGAGGACCTTTTTTTTTTCCTTTTTGTAAAACAAAGTGAACGCAACATCCTTGTTCCTCATTGTCAATAACTGTGTAATTATGTCAGTTACATACAGTACCTTTGAGGGGGAAAACATAGCACTGTTTTCTGAAAGAATTTTCTTGGTTACATAACAGAACTAAATACAATTTTTCTTCCCTTTTAACATTTTCCTGAGAAGAAAGTCTACATTCTTCGGCTGTGAACTTAGGTTTCTGCTTTGTTTTGGGGATTTGGTTCTATTTATTTAGTTAAGTAATAAGAATAATGCACAAAAAAGAATACAGAGTTCTCTACAGACTGAACCACATATTTTATATCAAAAGAAAATTTGTTTCCATGGAAAATAAGTAGTCCAGAAAAGGCTAAAGGAGAAGTTTCACTCTACATCTAGTGACTTAGGAGTAGGCAATTATCCAGCTGACTAGTCCCTGTTTTGGGGGTTCTTCTGGAGTGCGGGGGTAACTATATCTTTAGCAGCAGACTTACTAAAATTCAAGACAAAAAAAAACATGCAAAGCAACTAGTGTATCACTTCTTGCTACTACCATAAGCACTAAAAAGATTCTTAAACATGTCACTCACTCACCAGGAAATAAACATCATAAGGAACTGGAAATCACTGCTTTGCCACCACTCGGCTCTGACACTTGTTTTCCACCTCCTTGCAGAAGTCCGGCAGCACCTTTCCTAGCACCACCTGCATCAGGGCATGCTGTAATGTCCCACAGGCTCAGCCAGCTGACTTTGACATAAAACTAGGCACAGGTGCTGGAACCAGCCCAGGGGCTGGGTCCCAGCTGGCACATCTAAAACGATTGCCAGCCCAAGGGAAATGAGAGAGGAGTGTTTGGAAAGACCTTGTGTGTAGAGACTTTCCAAATGTTAGTAGCCCTCCTGTAGAGAACTAGAAATATTGACTAGGCTGAAGAGCAACAGATGGTGTGGACTGTTTGAGGTGTACTGGAGGGATGATTTTATTCTTGTTGTGGACTGGACTGAGCAGCCCCCATCCCTTTGCTGGTGAGTTTGCACAAACATGACTGCGGCTCTCACTTTGCTGGGTGGAGAGAGATGTGACTACCACTCATGCCCCATGGTTGCCTTCCCACTTCTAAAGCCCTTCTGTCAGTGAGGCTTCAAAAGGGTGTATGGCTGACCAGTCTACCCAGATATAGCTCCTCACCTCCCCTCTTCAAACACCTCTTTGAAAGCCTGTTCCATCCATACTTTCACTAGGAGCCCATTCCTTCATCTGTGGTGGGAAATGCAAATAGAGCTCTCTAGATTTTCTTTGCTTTGAATGAGAGCATTCATCGAACAGGCCTTGCTCAGGTAAAGACTGACTTCATCATGACCTACCACTTCCTTAAAAATACATAAGGCTGAATAGAACCTCCTGGCAAGACAGCTGAATCCATTCACTGGCACACAGATGCCAGTGCTGATGCCCTCAAGAGAGAATAGAGACTTATTCTAGCACTCGTTTATTATGTTATCTAAGTAATGCACAGAAAAGGACAAAGGTGAATCCTTGAATCACTGTAAGGATGTTTTTTTCTCCAGGGCAGGCATGTTAAGTCCAGAGATATCATTATCATAGTCCCTTGTATATTCTAACAAACTTTGTACCGACACACACGATGATACTTCCACCTACACTTCAGACAAGTAGGTACTGATTCTGCAGGGCTCCCAGAGATAATGATCTTGTGTACTGACTTACCTAAACTTGAGGAACTAGCTACAAGACAGCACATAATCCTGAGACACCTTCACACCAAATAATCCTTAGCACCTTGATGTGACTCCGGAGTTAGCTTTGCTTTGAGCAGGGAATTGGATTAGATGACCTCCAAGCGTCATTTCCAGTGTATATATAGTCTGTGATTTTGTGATACGACTACTTTGGAGACAGCACATCTGTGAAGGAACAATGGAAAGACCTCAGATTTGGGATTGGGGGTTCAATTAGAATTAATATAATCCTTGCAAAGATTCTTGATGACCCTTGTGATCAATGAAATGCAAACACAGCGGAAAAACACTAGACAGATGCCTAACATTCAGAGAAAACTTGTGGGATTATGCTTTCACTTCGTTTGAGGAAGGATATCCTTTCCTGTGCATAATTCCTCTTCAGAAACTCCCTGTCACTTTCTACAACAGCAAATATACAGCAACATCATACTAAACAGTGTCTCAAGTTATCCAGAATCAGCAAATATAAGTGTATATATTCCTTATTGTATATGAAGTATCATTGTGATGTTTTCTACAATGATACAAGATGGTAAAGCCATTAGAATGATGAGGAAGATTTTCAACGTAACAGCTAGCATTCAACACAGAAATATTCATAAGAACCTGTCCATAAAGAATAAACACTTGGAATATGCAGATGATTTTAAGGGCTGTCCCCTGCTGTGTTTCAGGAAGAGAAGTTTAAGGGCAACAGGATAGTCAATACATTAATTAACACTAGAGAACAGAGGGTATGACTCCTATGTCCATCCAGGTAAAATTAGCAAAGCAGACATAAATATTATCATACCTCTTGCATACAGTAGAGGTACGATTTCATAAGCGTTTCATACACAAAGGAGGCTATTTACCCAGAACATAGTCTTGAAAATGTCAGAATTTATTTTCAGATATTTGGGATCTGATAGCCCTGCTTGGGATCTGTTTCAGGGCAGAGAGGAGAAGACTGCCATACTGTAAGTAGAAAATACAATTTTTTCCTTGATTTATCTCAAAAACTGCAGAGGCGACAAAATTGCTGAATCCTGAAAGAATTAAGTGGTTGAAGCCTCCTATCTGTTGTAGATATTTGTCCTAAGAGCAAAGAGCAAAGTTCATAAGCAAGACAGTCCTAAATATCTCTTTGGAATGAAACTGGTTTTGTGGTTATGCATTTCTGTACTACCAGCAAAACACTTAACATGGATACTTCTGGTACTGGAACTGTCTGCCTGCAAACATAAGTAGAAAAAATAATCTAGGAAATGAGAAACTTCCCATAGATTTAGGGCTAGAATTAGAAGATGGTTGTGAAGATTCATGGTAGTTCCAACAGAGAGTTGCATGACAACTTATTTTATCTTGGAAGATTAAAAATAACAGGAACAAAAGATCTTTTGCTCTTCTGAGACTTAGAGATGATCAGAACTTTAGCTAGACCATGCCATCACAGGAAGATTCCTGAAAAAGGATGGGCAGAGTGACTGATGGTAAATAGGGCATGAAATGGGATAAAGACATCCTTAGAGTTTCTAGGATCCAAGAGGGCATACAGATCATAATCCAAGAAGTTCCCAAAGGATGTAACATTTCATGAACGAAT
>WAAG01081803.1:0-43736 GCA_013390105.1 Tichodroma muraria
CTCTGAGAATTGCTTTAGGATTTGTGTAGAGGAAATTTAGATTATTCAAGCATTATTCCCTCCATTTCACTGAAGAACAGTGAGCAGGGAAACCATTACCACTGTGAATTGGAAAATGTGAATATTATCCTAACTTTTCACTGAACTGAAACTCTTTTCAGCAGAATCGTGCCTGTCAGCTGTAATTGAAGCATCTGCATGTCAGAGGTGCGTGCAGTATGCAAGGTGTTTAATTTAGAGCAGCATACTGCAGAGCAGAGTTGCAAATGGGAGATAATATAAATGATGTGTAGTGATAGTCAAAATAAAGCTTCTTGAATTTTGTTTAGAGCTTTTTTTTTAATTAAACAGATTTAAACTGACTTTGACTATCGAAGTCCAGAATGAGTTCTTGGTATTTGCAAATATATTTGTACCTTCACCATGATGGTGAAGAATGATATTTTTGAAGAAATTAAATGTAATGAGATTTGGGCTTCTGAGTCTCTTTCCAACTTCCAAAAATCTCAGTATACTTTATTATAAGTATGATCAGAAAGCATATCTATGGCTATCTCTATGTTGTTCAGGTAAAAATATGTTTTGTGTATTTATTCAACATTTGGTCGTAAATATTGGCCCTGATTCACTTGGGATGCTTTCTGATTCCTCCCTGGAGGGAATTTTTATAAACAGAAGTTCCTTACCTGCCCTTAGAGAGACTCAGATTTCTTAGGAAGAGTTGTGTGAGCTAGGCAGGGTTAGGGTCTGTGGGAAGAACACTACTTGTCATGAACCCAACCTTTTCCCAAGGACTCAAGTTATACTCTTTAGTCTACAGGAAGGCAAATGCACTGAAGGCATAATGTTGTAATGACTATAATAAAAATATTTCAGGCAAATTTTAATATCCAATCCAAATAACTAAAATCCAAAGTATTTTGAATATCTGGTGTGTTTTAGCAGATATGATATTTGCTGATGTTATGCCAAATCCTGCCATGGAACTTGCTGAGCATTTTACCAAGTAAATTATAAAACTCAGTGGTGGCTCTTGTCTTTCACATCATCATAAAGCTCTTAAGTATTTGTTGCTCACTCCAAGTCTTTTGTATCATCATCTCTATCTAACCAGACACACATTATTCAATATTTATACAAACACTGTATGTGAAGTTGTGGGAAAGAAAAATTTCCATTTACATTCTCTCTCTTGAGATTCAGTTGTAAACATCCTCAACCCAGGTGGATTTATCTTTCTGTGAAATGTACAAGCAAATTAGCTACAACAAAATATATTGCAGTGTTTGCTTTTTCTGATTTGAGCATATTTCTGGTGACTGTAGAGATTTATTATTATTATTATCTGCAATATGCAATACAACCACCTGCCCTAAACCAAAATAATGAGACTGAGGGAAGACTTGATAATGTTGCACAGCAGTTGTTCACATGGAAATACAAGATGCTGCCTTAAAGAGGGGAAAAAACCCCACCAGATACTGAAAGTGGAGGGAGTAAGAGTCTGCATGCATTTGTTATTTTGATCTTGGCATAAATCCAAGTCGAGAAAGGGGGAAGGAGAACTGAGGCAGGGCTGTGGGCAGTAGCCGGTGCGGTTGCGGATGTGCTCGTGTAAAGAAGAAGCAGCTGAGAAGTTGAAGAAAAATCTTCAACAGAGCCACAAGCCACAGCTTGTGAGGCTCAGCCGTAGAGCGCGTGGAATTCTGAATTTTGCCTGAGCTTTGTTGATATATTTGCACTGACTTTCAATTTAACTGAGATCAAGACTTTCTGTATTTCCCTCTCTCTCACTCTAGCTGCTGCTATACTTGAAGAGGAGAAAAGAATCTTCCTGCATAAGTGGCCATCCTTTCTGTACCTTTCTGGATGGTGCTGGTGACTTGTTACATTTTCCTGATTACAGCTCTAGCAGTTTGTTGGTCATTCCTATCACCAAGATTTCCTGTGACTCCAGCTGGAACTGAATCAGGCTGTAAATGATATGGGCCCTTCTTGGTAGCATGTCCTGTAGTGTTACACTGCTCCTGGACGACACCTTTTATTGGAGGCAGGATATTGAATTGCTGAGGAATGCAGTAGGTACATGGAGGTAAAAACAGCTACGTAGACATACCTGCCTCTTGCATTTTTCTCCTTTAAAGATATTGTAGAATTTCTTCATGTTTTTGTCTTTCCTTTTTCAACACAGTAAATTTTCATTTTTCCTCTCAAATAGATTTTGTGTTCTGCTTGTGTTTCTTAGAACAGTGTAGCCACCCACTAATTTAAAAGCATGGAAATAAGATATTTTAATATATAAGATAAAATTAAGGAAAATTAAGAGATTTTGCATTTCTGGAAAATTTAATTTAATATTTTTGCAGCTTTTGCTCAGAATTCATTACTCTGCTATCTAAGAAGCTTGGTTAGGAGAAAGAGTGCTGTGGACAAACAGAAATGAAATCACCGCCAGCTCACTGTGTTTTGGCAGCATTCCATAAATACATGTCTCTATGGTCTTTCAGGAACACTTAAGAGGTGAAATAAGGCTCACAAGGGGAATCAGGTGTGGTTTATTTTTCCTGATGAAAGCAAATCTTTTTATACAGTTTCAAAGGAAGCAAAGGCCAGAGCTGCATGAGTAGCTTTGGGTTTCTGTGCTGGAAGGCTGAGCTCCTTCTGGTACCAGTGGGGAGAAAGAGTGAGAGAAAGCAAGAGAAGCAAGCTCCCTCTGGATGGAACTTCAGAGGACTGAAGGCTCTGGAGCAGTTATGTGGGGTATGTGTCCAGAGAGATGTTACCTCTCTCTGTTGACTTTTTAGAAAGTATAGGCTCCTAACTCAGATATCTCAGTTAGGTGGGCTTAGAAAAGCAATGGTCTGCTTATCCCCAGCCTCAAAAATCTGCCAGGTAAATCTGCAAGTGAGTATCAGGTTCAGCCTTAGAGGTGTTATAGGTTCCTGTGCTCATGCAAATAGGGTTTTTTGTGGGGTTTGCAGTACCCCCTGCATAATCATTTGCTTTATGCCATGTGACTACCCAGCATGGGAGAAAAGTGTCAGGATCTATTTCTTATGGAATAACTTGCTGTTTTCATATTTCTGCAGTGTAGCATATGCACCTTAGAGATGGAGAAGATTTTGGTACTGTTTCTTCCTTTGCTGGGTTTGTCAGTGTAGAACAGAAATGGAGTCACAAATCTACGGGTCTGAGAATCTGCCTGGATTTAGGAAAAATTCAAGCGATTAATTTTCTTTGTTGTTTTACATTGCATTTAAGATGTCTAAAACCTAGTGAAAACAGAACTTTTATGAAAAAATCCTCTCCTACTTAACATAAAAGAATAACTATCTTGTGGCTTGGCTAGATTGTGTCAAGTGTTAATCATCACATTGTGTGCTTCTTTCAAGATGAGTTCAAACATTCCCTTGCTAAACTTTTCCAGCCCTGCTCCTATCTTAGCTCAAAAGTCCTTTTAAAGCAGTCCTTTTCCTGTGCAGGGCAGTGTGGTTTACAACATAAAACCAGTTTTCCAGGGATAGACTTAAATTATATTCTTACCAGTGATTTTTTTTTATTATTATTTTTGTTAATCTAAACTTCCTTTCTATTGAGAGCTGAGCCTTCCAAACTTAGCAGTGCTGAAGGAACTTCTGAAAGAACATAAAGGCCTTTCAAAGTGTGACGGGATACGAGCCATTTCCCTGCCCAAACTCACCTGTACTGTCTTATTTAAACGTATTAGCAACGTGTCAGCATTTGAGGGAGCTCAGTTTAATCACAGCTGTGTATTTCTCTGTGATATGGGTATAAGTACAGACAGGAACGTGGTGTGATAGAAGAAAGGCTCGATGTGCTCTGGCTGGAGTCACCTGTGAAGCTGTGGTTAAATGGGAGTAGCCTCACGACTGTCCTGTCTCTTACATGTTTCTGATCGTGCCGAGTCTCTGTCTGATGTGCCCGTGGTGTAAATCTCCTGTCGAGTCCCTCGGCTGTCCCTGTGGAGCTGCTGCCGTGCTCGCCCCATTGCTGTGTCGCAGCGGGGTCTGTCAGAGGGGAGGTGGCTGCCTGTCCTCTCCGGGGTCTTTGCCGACTCAAGGGGAGCTGCAGTCCTGCCCTGCTTCTCCCTGCTCTGCTGGGGAGGGTTCCTGCACTCTCTGTAAATAAGCTCTTCATTTATTTCCCTCACTCAAGCTTTAACTTTTTTTTTCCCCGCTGCTTCTCTCGACCTGTGTACAGCGTATGCGCTCTAAAAATATGTGCTCTTCCAAAGTCCCGCAGCTTTGGAAGCCAGGAATACAGGTGTGCATCACCCCGTGATGCAGTGAAAATGCACTGGGTTCTCCTCGTGGGATCATGAGCTTTTGTGTTCCATACTGCAGAATGCATCTGCCACGGTTGAAACAGTTATTTTTCTTTTTAATTTCTGCCATTTTAACAGCTGTAAGAATCCACTGCTGATTTTGTGATGATTTTGTCATATCTATAATTTAAGGACCAGAAATAATATAAGTAAAAATAAGTTACCTCACTATTTAACAGGTTTTTGTTTTGCACTTAAATGATAATTTTTACTCCTTTTGCTTAATTCTTTACCTGTATTGGAAACAAGGCTAAATTAGTAGAGAATATAGCCATGCTGTAACATTATCATGCAATACCTTTATTAATAGATAACCACACTAAATGTAGTATTACATACTTAAAAGAGAGATTGTTTCAACTCTCCAACTCTTAAAAAGTAGTGATAAGCAGTTGTACTACTAGATGTTTTGTCCTTTCCCTTTTGTATTAGTATTTGTTTTCACTAATATATTTCAAAAATTATATTTCTGTGCACGTTAGAAAACTGTGAAAATAATTACCAATAAATATTGTGATACTTTTTCAGTGCACTGTAAAGTTCCAAGTGAGATGATACTTTGCTTGGGAATTGACGAAAGTTTCCTCACTTCTCAGAAATGGTACTAAGCTTTAATGTGGGAAAATGGTAATATTTACAGTGACATGAAATTTTAATGGAGAATGTCTTGTTTTGCACTTCTGGTACTGTTAGAAGGAATGATATGTTTTTCTCAGCAAATGCATTATGAGATTACATTTTTGAATTTGTTTTGTGTGTTGCAGTACGTAAGAATAATCACTTTGAAGAGATTTATGTTACTTCATTACTACAGCATTCTTTTCTCTGATAATTTTTTTCCTGAGCCTGTTTAATAATGGTGTTTAACGGCAAAAACCTTTTTGGGAATGTATTTTGGCTTCTGTCTCACATTGCAAACCCTGAGCTTGGACTCATAATGATGCAGTTGAAGGCCCTGACGAGGCTGCTCTGCCTTTCCACGCTCCTGGGGACGGGGACCTTCCTTATTCCCAGCTGGGACGAGATTAGAGAGTCCAGAACACTTCTGGAAGATGTGCTGTGCAACAATAGAGGTGCAAATGATCTTCAAAAGTGAAAATAAAAAGAAATTGGAGGTTCACAGCCACACTAGCAGGGGGCGGGGGGGTGTCTGTAACAGGGGTCCGGAGTTTCTGGAGGAGATGATAATTTTTCATTAAAATAATTTGAATTCTGCTTAAGTTTCTGAAAGTAACTGAAAAAGCAGGAGTTTTTCTTTTAAAGCCAAAGTCTTTGAGTTTTCGTACGAGGTTTCACAGGAAAATGGGCCAAAGAATACAATTAAATATGCAAATGGTTAATCCTATGGAAAAGGGTATCCTGTTACCTTGATATGCACAAGCATATTAATGGTAATAGGAACAATGTATGTAATTTTCCTGTATATTGCTATGTAGGTTGCACTATTTTGAATGACACAAGCCTGATATTTTAATTACCAAATACCATAAGATGCTGTTTATTAATAGTTTAAACTTGTTAACCTAAATATATATACAGTATACACAGGCGTGCCTGCATACACCTTCCAACCCAGTCATGTGTGAGTAATCTCCCAAAGCCGTGGACACATTTCAGCAATGCTTTATTTTAAGTGGTTTTCTCCTTTCCAAACCTCCCACATCTTGAAATCCTCTAGCAGCATTTTTCGTAGTGTTTGATACTGGCTACAGAAGGGGCTAAACGACTTGTTTGGGTCAGGATTGCTGTGTGCTAGGACACATGAAAACATTCAGAGAGTTCCGGTCCAAAAGATCTGGAATCTGCTTGCTGTGATAACCAGGCCATAGGAAAAGGATGTCTTCTCATATTGGTCTTAAAATCTTGGCCAGAGAGTCTCTATTGGCCTGGTGACTGACCTCAAACTGAGTGTCAGCTCATGTGGTCCACATCTAGTCCCTAAACACGTTACTTAAGGCAGCTGAGGAAGGATCTTCCAGAGCAGAATTCCCAGAGAAGCGCAATTGGTGTGTGCACCAGTGGCTGCCTGTGCGCTCTCCCGCGCCGACTGGGCAGGGTCCAAAACGGGTTTTGCGTGCCAGGCAGGATTTAGTGGTGGTGGCTAAGGCACAATCACTTCTCTCCGTGCACAGGCTTTCGTGCTTGCTAGTACTGGTGATGTGGAGATATCCACTGAGGGATGAGTGTGGCATTTGGCTTCTTTTCTAAATTTATACTGCTCTAACTAGAACTTAAAAAAATACCTTGGAATCATTTGTTGGAAGTAATTACTGAGCTGTTTTTGAAAGAGAAAGTTGTATAATTACCAGTTTTTCCATGTTAACCAAGAAACAATAGATTCTCGTAGGGTCAGATTTTGTCTACTGTTCATTGCAAGTGTGTTTTGGAGCAGAACTTGGTTTCAAGAAATTTTTTGGTCAGCATATTATTACCTGGTCTAGGTTTGGATTCCAAATGTGGACAAAACACCTTTTGACTTAAATAGGATTGTGTGAGGGGGTGATGAGAGAGCAGATCCTTAATGCAGTTCCTGGTCAGATTTTAAAAATCCCTATGTTTCAAAACCTTGTGTTACAAGGAAGTAAGTTTGTGTAAAATTGTGTGCAGCTAGGAAGGAAACCAGTGCAATTCCAGTAAGAGCTGCTAGCAGTTTATGCTTGATATCAGGTAGAATATTTTGGAATACTCTTGCTGATCTCAGAGTGTCCGTTTTGCACCGATGAAGAACAGCCTGATCTCTCTGTCTTCACACCTCACACCCACGTGCACAGCAGATCTCGTGCCTTCCCTGCTGAAACCAGGAGGCACAAACAGAATTCATTAATGTGTTAGGCAAACTCCTGCCTGATACTTAACTCATCACTCCATTTTTATGCAAAATTTCATGCGTCCATACATGTCAGGGTCTTGCAAGCACTTCACTTGTGAGTTAATAACGTTGATTTTAATTCATCAGATTCAAATTTACACTAAACCTGGAGGGCATTTTGTGCTTCCTTTCATCCTGTTTGAGGATATTTGTGGGCTTAGATGAAACACTAATATTTCTGTGCTGCTAAACAAAACCCACCAGAAATATTTTAAACTCTCAAATTACACTTTGAAAAAATGCTTTTTACCTGTTTACTTGAATAATTTAATGTGTTGTCCGATCAGTTTTTGTACATATACATGTGTATATACATATACAAGCTATAAATAAATATGTATATGTATAAAGTTTTTGGGGAGAATAAGGGGCAAGACAGAAATCCAGTGTTGGGACAAAGATTCTACAATCACTTATTAACAGTTTCAAGTAAGTATTGTTGAGTTTGATTAGAAGTTATTTGCTACTATGTTATTTGAACTATGAAAAATGAAATGCAACCAATAAAAAGAGAATTCACAATATTAACGTAGGATTTTTTCACAAAGAAAATTTGTTACTAGTACAGTTGGAAGAATATTCTTTTTTTGATGGGGGAAAAGAACTCCAGGTGTAATAGTTTGTATCAATTACATGGAGCACTAACCTACATTGCACTAGGAGAAATTTGCATGCCAAAAAAAAAATTTTATCAGAAATCTTGGAACCATTCAATTCTATATAGAGTAAACTAAAAAGCCTATCACTACTGTTACTTACTAGTGCAATTTGCTATAACACTCTCAAAAGTGTCATACTTCAAACCAAAGGGTAAGTCACAGATTTACAACTACTAGCATAGAATAGTAGAGATTTGAAGAGCTCTTAACACCTGGGGAAATAAACCAGGATGTTAGAGTAGAAATCAAAGAATATTGGTGAAGTAGAATCAACCATCATTCTTTTTTTAGAGAATCCAGAATTTCATTATAAAATTCACAGTCTAATGGATTCTTCAAAAGGAAGGGTTTGGGGAAAAAGAGAAGATTGAAAGTCTAGTTTTGACATTCCAATTACTGCCTGTTTCATTAGCTAGGTTTAGCAGAGTGAAAGGAATTGGCGCACGCGCGGTTTCAGCTGCTGCGTGGCGCAGACACGGGAACACCCAGCTCCCCCTGCACCCTTTGTCCCTTCCTCTGAGATCCGGGGGAGCCTGGAGCTGCCTCAGAGCAGCCAGTGCAGCGTGGAGGAGCTGGGAGTCCCACACCTCTCTCCTGTGTTCACGTCCTGTCTCACTGCAGTTCACCCTGGCCATATTCTAACCCAGTGCATGACTGAGTGCTAATACTGTATAAATATTTTGAAACATATCTTAAAAAACAAACAAAAAAAAAATGTTTGCTTCAAACTTTTTATGATAGAGAAATATATAATTATTATGGTTGTCTTACAAATTGTATTGTGTTCATTTTTTTGTTAAATATGTAGAAAAACATTAAGGGAATGGGGGACTTGAATGTCTGTGTGTACTGAAATGTATATAACTATTTGGAAGAACACATGTGCCAAGTATAACATGATGTAAAAATTGTAAATATATGAAAAATTCATTTTTCTAATAAAGATAATTTCTGCCAATTAATATTAAAAGGAACAATGGTATCATTCTTGTCTGTCTTCCTTGTTGAATGGGACAAGATGATGCATCACCTATGAAGAAGGCTTACATTTGTTTTTTCCTTAGTCATTGATGTGATTTGAAGGATGTTAACAGCCCTATGTTTTGAGACATCCTTTGCCATTAGAAATTATCTAAAGGTGAAGATGCCTGAAGCTAAAGTTGACAGTATGTGCTTGGTAATCCCAATTTAATTTAATTCACAGAGAGGATCGAGACAGTTAACTTATGCAAAATTCCTTTGTTGTGAGAATGATGCTTTGAGAGGTGCTCCCTCAGCAGAGGCAGCAGGAGGAGCTCAGTGAAGGATGGCCCCTTCACCTGGGGCACCATCCTCCCAAATTCCGAGAGGCATCGGCTGCACCGCGGGCCTGCGTGACGAGGTGATCTTGGCTACAGAAAGGCAGGAGCTTTGTGGGCCTTTGTGGAGGCAGCATCCAGCCTGAGGAGGATGTGTCCTGCCAGGAATGATGCCAAACCCTGAGAAGAGCTGGAGAGCTGGAGCTGTGGAGCTCAGCCAGGTGAGGATGGAGGAGAGCAAAGCAGGGGGTGAGAAAAGAGCAGCAATGTCTCACATCTACTATGACTTCTGGTGCCCACAGTCTTGTCTAATGTTCTGGTTAATCAAAATGTAAATCGAGATAGAGGTTTTACTGGGGCATTTAAGATTAGTTCTAAGGTTTGACCATTTGCTTAGCCATGGGAGCTGTAGAACTGAGGTTTACGCTGTGCTTTGAAGTGGTTCCGTAGGACCCCGTTTTCCATGATCTCTCATCAGCTAATTAAATCTTTGCACCCACAAAATGGGCAGAAACAAACCTTTGCAATTAGAATAATGTTCTTTGAGGCAATGGGAGGAAAGTTGTAAAAATCTAAAGTATTCTTTTGATAAGGAGGCTTTGTGTTGAATATAAATACAGTGGTGGAGGTGAAAGATGGCTCACGGATATCTCACAGCAGAACAGGCCCATCTATTTGTTCCCAAGATGAACATGACTGCATAGATAATATGAGAGAGATAAAATTGGACTTCTGTCCTTAATGAGGTTTTTAATGAAGACAAACCTGCTGGCTTATGGTCTTCTGCTAGAAGACTCTTTCAAAGGGACCCTGCCCTAATTGTATCTAAGCATCTCCATTTCATGAAACAACATGAGGTGTGCCCAAGTTACTGAATCATTATCTGAGCTTGAATCTTTGTTTTTATGTGATAATGGTGTTTGTATCCTGGCTGGTGCTGGATGAGGGTTGCTCCTCCCAGCTCTCAGCAGAGCTGATTCCTCTGTGCATCTGAGTCACATCAGCCTCAGCTTTGATTCCTTTTGGGATCTGGTTCAAAGACAGCTGCATTTCCCCAGATCGTTCTTTTGAGTCTGCTGATGTGTCTATGGCAACTACCAGTCTTCTAAGATTTTGCTTGCTGAAAAAAATAAAGTTGAAGTGGTGACTGGGAAATGGAAGCTTTTTAAGTGTGACAATATTGTGCATGGCACTGCCAGCAGCATTCCCAGCAAACTGAGCAATGCAGCCGGTACCAGCACAGGTTTCTCCCTGTAATTTGGACTCAAAAACACCTGTTCTAAGGCCAACTGCTGAAGTCTGCTCATGTCTATATACAGAAACACAATTCACTCTTCTTGTAGTGAGTTTTCCCACTGATCATTCTAGCTGCTTGTTTCTCTGCTTCTTCCAGCAGTTTACAAACAGCATTAGCTTCCCCTTGCAGATTTGTTGCAGTACAAAAACCAAACCATGGCTTCCACAAATTGCATTATTGATCTATCCTATAATCCTCTGTCATGCTGTGCTTCTCCCACTTCAGCAGGCACCTCCCCATGTGCAATACTCTGGTCCTGTTTTCCACTGAAGGAGGGAAGTTGCACAATCTGAACAAGGGTCTCTGCATTGATTTCTCTGTTTTCTCTCTAGATATTCCCAAAGCATGGGGTTGTGTGTGTGTGTGTTTAATTTATTGACCATTTATTTGTTTGCCACTAGTTAGCTTATACAGGATGATAATTGCAGATATTGACTGCATTCTGTTCAAATCAAGATGCTCCAATATTTTTAAAAACAATGCGTATTTATAATGTAAACAGTGATTGTTCCTACACTATGGAAGTAATGATTTTAATGCACTGAGGTTTCTTAGCTTTGCAGTAGGCAATAGGGGACGGTAATACAGAATATAATAGTGATTAGCATTGTTTAGACAAGGTTACTGCAAGGTCAAAGACGTTTTCCAGGGGTCTCCATGCAGCTCCAGGTGTAATTTAATAGCAATAATCCTTAAAAATCTGTTAGCACTGCAAACGCACATGGTGTTTTTAGAGTAGACCTCAGCCTGCTAGTTAGATGTGACCCACCTCATGAGATCATTGAACCCTTTCATATTCCAAGGCTGCATCACATTTACACTGTCTGTAAAGAGCTATGAAAATACAAAGAGCAGAAAATCTGAACACAAAACTCCAGAGACACAAAATACAATATTAACCAGGTTTGAAAGTCTCAGGCCCTCTCGTTATAGAATAGTGTATTTCCTCTAATTACTTTGGGGACTGAAGCTCTTTGTCATTTCAGAGGCTTCGATGTGAGCAGCCGCCTCCTTCCATCCTGCATGGGGAAAAGCCAGTTGAGTAAAAGGCATTTCTCTGTGCTTGACAAAAAGCAGAGACCTAGGCCAGGCTTTACTCCCAGTTCCTGAGATGGTGTGGTTTTATCAGTTAAGAGGTTTGCCAACTTCTTGAAGAAGAAGCTTCTTCAGTGTTATCACAATAGCACAATCTAGATTTTACCCTCCTCTTTCCCAGCAAAAGAAATGTGGCAAATCACGTAATTCTCCTGGTAGCTGAAATGCCTCTAAGTCCCTTTTCTGCAGTTAGAAAAGAAGAACCATTTGTATACCTTGGAGAAGGTAAAAGTAGTAGAAGTGACAGTGACTAGAATAGCTGATTTTCCTCTAAGAACAAAACTGCTGTTGCATTGATTTGGCCACAGTGAATGTTTCCCAGTATGGGCTTTGAAAGCTGCAGAGCATGTTAATTCCTGTTACCCTTTTTATTTTTTACGTAAATGTGTGAGAAGAGCTTATGTTTAAAAATAGGAGTGGGGATGATGCTGAGGGTTTTTGCTATTGGGGAAACTCTCAAATAGGACTAGACAACTCTAAGTATCCTGCAAAAAAATCATGCAAATCTCTTTAAATATGCCTCTCACCAGTAAGAACTTCTAGCAGTAGCTCTTAACTAACCAAGAAAATAATTTATTTTTAGTGAGACATCAAATCTCAAATTGTTAGTCCATTTAGATTTTTATTTTAAGTTGAAATGCTGAAATGATATTCAGGTCCTCTTTTCCTCACCTTTAAACCCACTGCTGTTCTTTTCCATGGATGCATTGTTATCTCAGCAAATGGGAGCAGCCAATGTGACCTTAGTTATGTTTTTACTTCTCTGAACTAAACAGCTGCGATCTTATCACCTTCCTTCTTATTTCCCATTCCTTCCATCTACTCCTAGCAGTTTTCTTTATTTCTGTCCCTGTTAGATTGTGGATGTGTGAGCTGCACCTTGAGCCAGACCTGCATGCTCAGCACATTTCCATGTGTTACAAGCATTGTAATCTCCATGTTCTTTTCTATTCCTGTATTTATAAAAACTAACATTTTGTTTATTTCACAACTGCCACTCTGCAATGAGATGATTTCAGTATTCAGAGCATAATGGCATCCATAACCTTCTTTTTCGGATGTTGGTTTTGCACTCAAAACATTTGGATAGGTCGAACTATTTCTCCTTGCATGTGTTTATTTTTATGACATTTCTAAGCACTAACATACTTTTTTTCCTAAATATTTGAGTCTGACAGGCCATTTCAGATGTCCTTCAAATTTGTTGAGCTTGGAATAGCAAAGAAATGACAGGACATTTACAGACCAGGGCTAGGGCTACGAGTTGTGTGTTATAAGGGATGCTGGACAGATTTACATTCCTCTGTGGCCTAAATGCCTACATGTTGTGTTATTGCATCCTGTGTGCTGAGGGCCTTTTGAAATAATGTTTAGCATTTAAAAAAGGTCGATTATGTAATGTGATGTACTGGGTTAGACCATGAAATGCTTTGAAGTCAGAGAATGCGAAACCCACAGTTTAGGTGATCAAGAAAGTTATTAAATATTGATATCTTGAGAAAATGGCATGTGTCTTCAATTCTTTCACACTGCAATCTAAATAAATCACAAATTTATTTCTTTGGGGAGCTGGATGCAGGTAGCAGAACCAGTTTTATAGAGAGAAGTTGAGGCAATGGTGAAAATAGCCCTATTTAATCATGGCATTTTGCATATTTCTCAGAGCAGTGGGTGAGTACATTCTAGTGTATAAGAGCCAGAGTTGCCAGCTCATTGCTCACATCAGTGTATTCCCCAGCTGGTTCTGCATATTTCTCTGGAAACCTTTCTTCTTCCTGAGGCTGGGAGGGAAAGTAGCATGTGAGGTTATCTGCAGCATGGTGCATGTACCCTCTTGCTGTCTGTGGGCTACAACTTCACATCGGTTTGACAGCTGGACTCGATGATCTTGGAGGCTTCTCCCAAGCATAATCATTTTACAATTCTGTAACTGTACAGCCTCAGTGCTGGAACAACAAAGGCCCCTGATTTCAGACGGAAAGTTGAGAGGTAGTTATTTACACATAGGCAGCCCAAGAGGAATTAACTACAAATGAGCTCCAGTGAACTGCAGTCTCTTACCCCGCGTGCCAGCAGCGGCTGTGGCTCGGCAGCCCGTGCACGAACAGCTGCGCTGATGTGCACAAAGACCAATTACCATCCTCCTAATTGCAAAGTGTTCCCGCTGGCTTCATTGCGCTGATGTAACCCAGGGAAAACTTGATTCTGGATTCTCAGTCTTCAGCAGGCGCTTCAGAGCTTGAGCAGACTGGGCATGGGGCTGTTACCAAGTCAGGGCTGCCGTTGTTTCAGTGCTGTATGTTTGTATGTGCGCACTTGTGCATGTTTTAAACAAGCAGCTCCTCAGATCCTCTCTAGTAGGACTGCACTGCTCTGATCACAGGCCCTGGTTTGCTGATTTTAGCAGCAATAGTTTGAATCATTTTTAGGGCGATGGATGACTCAGTGGCCGTTAAGGCCGCAGAAACCCTGGCAGTCTGTGCCGAAGAGCCGCTGGCAGCGCCGTGCGCCGAGGACAGCCCGTGGTGTGCGGCTGCTACGGCCTGGGGAAGATGGAAAACCTTGGGCCTGCTTGGAATAGCACTCTGTGAAAGTCCCACTTCATTCTTGGTGGGGATCAAAGCATATTACAGGACTGGGAATCTCAGGGTGGTTTCTAATGCTGGCCTGGCATTACCACGTCGTGGGATCCTGCTAGCCTTGTTTTCCCTCCAGCCTCTTCAGTTTGTAAGTAAGGCCTTTGCTGGAGTTAGTGTCTCTTGCCATTATCTCATGCAGAGCAGGCACCAAAGTCTTAGCAAAGACTCACTGGCTTTGCAGCAATAGAATAGTTAATTTACTTAAATACTTAATAGTTAATTACTAAATTACTACTTTTTCTCCTAACCTGCAGTCTATTGGCAACTTCACTGTATCTGTCCCTTTGTCAGCAGAAGCCTAAAGTACAGGGAGGTATAATCAAGCAGAGAATGTCACTGAGCCACCAATATTTAGAATGAAGTATAACAATGAAGGGCAGCCTTCAGAATGGTCTTCCACAATTTCTTGCAAGGCAAACTATAAATCCTTGACAGGACTGAAACCATGTTGCTCTTTATACTGTGGAGACACATTTGCAGTGTGAGCACACAAAGTACTGCTTTTAAAGCTGTGGACATGAAATTAATAACAACTCAAAGAAAATGCTGGTTTTTTTGACCTTTGTGGGATGCTTTGTCCTGAGCTTACACAGAAACTTTTTTTTCTTTTAATCTTATATAATTTATGTTGTTAGATCATATTTTAAAGACTTTTCCCCATGATATTTTCAGTGGACACACTTGTGACATTTGCTGTTCGTATGACCCCTGTGAACTCACTGAAGTTCCCTCAGGGAGTCATGAATATGAAAGTGTTTCCTTTTTTGGCGTCATTTTTCACTGTTTTTGCTGGCTGGTTGGTTGTGTACAGTGCAGAGCAGCTGTCCTGAATGTTATTGTTCTGTCCTCCTTACAAGGGGCACAAAAGAAAAGCCTTTTGGAGAAAGCAGCTCTGTTTCCCCTCGAGAACTTCAACATGAGAAAAATGACAGAAAAAAGAGGACTTCATGAAAGAATTTGAACTATTACAAGAGGGATCAAAATATTTTTTTAATGAGATAGGTTATAAAAAGAGAAGTCATGTAATAATGGTTTTGGAGATTTAGTCAGAAGAATTGATTCATATTCCAAAAATGATCTTTGTGCTGGAGTTGCATCTTCATTAAGGGCCTGCATTTTAATGGTCCACCAATCAAACTAAAGATCTCCTTGTGAATATAAGATGGTGACAGTCCTATTTTAATATTGTGATGTCTTTTAGTTGCCTTCCCTGCACAGTCTGTGCCCAAACCCCACCACATCTGTCCATAGAGCCCTTTGTTAAACTGACAGGTGAGAGGGAGGAACAGGAGGGACAGTGTCACTGGGTAACTCAGTATATTGGCACAAGTATCCATCCACTGGCAGAATAAATAAAGTATCAAGTGGCTGTTTCAAAGGAAAAAAGAAAAAAACCAGCAGAAACTCTGCTTCAGGAGAATTGAAACAGTGAGTAAGAACCTGTATTTGCAATTGAGCTTTGCCTGTGCAGAAAGAGGCAGAGTGAGAGAGTGACAGTGTTGGGGATGGGATGGAACAGCCACATGGCAGCTGCATCAAATGTAGCAATGCCCCACTCAAATTTCTCCATTAAGTAAGGAAAATAGTATTCAACCCATATAACAGCAGAAGAAATCCCTCCTTATGCTGATAAATGCTTCCAACTGCTGAATAAAAATTTTATATTTTGAATAAGTGATGCAGCAGAATATTCAGGACAGCAATTTTGATTTAGGGTCTGAGCACTGAGAGGTGCAGGGCTGTCCTGCTATGTGCCATTGAATTCAACAGTGTTGCCATCTGATTCAAATGAATCTCCTGAGTGTGAGTGAGCCAGTTTTCCATTCCCTGTTGTGCTGGTGTAAGTGTTACACTTCCCACAAGTGATATAATGCCCCCTAATATTTGGATGATTTATTTTATTTCTTGTATTTATTTGCATTTTAATTGCTACAGATGGAATAAATTCTCTACTTTGAAGTTTTATTACATTAATGAAGCTGGCATAGGGTAGCCTAACTAATTTTGGAAACTCTCTTCAGCCTTTCCAGTTCCGTGAAAGAGAATTTTAAATAAAACAAAATGAAGCCTGAGTTGTTCAACATGTGGCACCCTGATATCCTGAGAGGTACGGAGGGGAAGAAAAAGGTAGTCAGCATCGAACATAGTCAGCAAGAACATTAGCCCTTAATAAAAATGAGTGTAGTATTTTGGGATTTTTTTAAGGAACAAGATTTACAATTGATTACACTTATTTCACTATATTTTTTTCTTTTTTTCTGTTTTTTTTTAATTTTTTTTTTAACTTTTCCTGGTACCTTTTCTCCTATGATATGTTCCCTCTTCCCAGAAATAAGCACTGCGCTGTATCCTGACAGACAGAGACAGCAGCGTATGTTTTTAGGAGCCGTGCGTATGTACTGGATTCTGACAGAGTTGTCTCCAGGTATGTCATAGACTTGTATGTTTGCACTACTTTAAAACATTCTGTTATAAATTTTTCTGTTGTGTTAAACCTCCAACAAGAACGAAGGAAATGAAGACCTGGTGAAAAGTGGCAGGCGGGAGAGCGGGACCCCCTTGGGGTTTGTGCACAGATGACCTGACACTGAATTTCAGCCCTGTGAAGGGGACACAGCCCTCACCTGTGACTGTCCTGGTGGCAGCAGGTTGTCCTAGTTGCAGTTGAGTGTCAGAAGAATTGGTTTCTGTTCATCCATCCTTGATGTTATGTCCTTTCATACCTACGACAGAAACTGTCTACGCAGGTGCTGGTGCAGAAATACATCAGTTGAGCTGTGAACAATGAACTACATTCTTTCTTCTAACACTGAATTCAGGTCTTGTTAAAGAAAAAAAAAATAAAATAGGACAGGTTGCACAGGGAACAAGAACTTTCAGTTCAGACCATGCCAGGGTAAGGAGTAAGTGGTGGGTTTGAAAGGCTTTATCAGGTTTCTGTTCAGCTGGTGTGTGCAGTGTTATAAGGAGCAGAAGTGTGTGTATTGCACAGGCAGGTACTGAGGATGCTGCCGACTCCTCTCACTCCTGTGTCAGCCTGAAAGTTTGAAAATCAGTCTTCCCCAGGGTTGATGTCTTATCTGTTGAGTGTACCATGTACTAGACCTTTTAAAATCCTTGTATTTTCCCACATGACTTCTTTTGGAATAAAGTGCTGCTGCAAATGGATTTCCACTCTCTAATTTCCTTCCCTTGCAATGTGGTAGCTTGAAGCTTGGCAAATGCAGTTTTTATAACCTATGACAAATGTGCTCATAACCTTGTGCTTTACATCAGCTGCTCACTATTCGTGCCTTAATCCAAAAGGCTTGATAATAAACATTCAGGCAGGAGAAACTACTGAGATTATTGAGTGGCTGTTATAATAACTCTGATTCAGTACCTTGAAGGACTAAAATGAAATTGAACCTGATAACATCAGTTTTGTGCAACCTGTCTTTCCTACCAGCTTTTAATCTTTTTTCATAACAACTCTGCATTAACACTCTATTCTGGAGTTGCTCTCTAATCCTCTGTTGTTCTCTGGTATTATACACGCCTTGTTTTGCTCTTCTAAATAATATTTCTTGCTCTCATTAATCTGTATTCCCTACATATCACCAGGTAGATTTGATGGATTTCTCATCCTGAACGCCTCTGCTCAGTTATGTTAGATAACATAAACCCATCCACCAAAATGCAGGTTGACAGAAGTTCCTGCTAAACCAAAGCACTCATTTAGGATCCTTCTTTCCAACACTTGGCCCCTGGCCAGGCCTTCCCAGCTAAAACCTTTCAGACAGTGTTGGGACTCTTGACACATTTTGGAGTTGTCCAGTGGCCATAGTAAGAACTGGGGCCTGCCTGGAGAGGCTGGCCTGAGTGCATGGGAAGAGGTGGATGAACTGTCCTAAAAGGGAAGGAGTCATATACTCCTGTAGTAGGTTATTGTGCCCCAAACAGAAGATGGATGAAACTGGGAGGACAGATTTCAGAGACAGTGGAGAAAGTAGGGTAGACAGTGTGTCCTTGGAGCCTGGGGGTTGAGTGACCCTAGAGAAGGTCAGGGAAGTTCAGCTCCTGCTTTTCTGCCACAAACCATTTTGCAGGCCTTCAGAGAACTGGGTATGATGGTAAAGGTCTTCACAAAGGAAACAAAACTAAATAAAACTATTTATTTCTTTTAACCAGGCCTTTCCCTGCCTTTTTTGCCCCGTGCTTGCAAGGTGAGGAGCTGCTTGTGCAAGGGGCCCTGGCTGGAGCTGTGGCCTGTCCTTGGGGCTGTTGGATGGGAAATGCATCTGCCATTGAGACCTCAAGCTGTGGTAAAAGCCTGAAGGGCTCTGACAGATTCAGTCAAGTTTGTAAGAGCAATATAGTGGGTCTGTCATGCTTATGACTGAACAGTTGTATTTCTACTGTGTTTTGACTGAAGAGATTTTCTGTTTGACCTGCCCATGTACAGAAGTACTCTGGCATGAACCAGATGGGCTGTACTCAGGATAAAAAGGAAGCATTTTTTTACTTTTCCCCAGATATTTCTTATCCCAGTCAGTTAGAGCTGCTGTGGTCACTGGCCAGCAGTACATGAGTATGTGCCAGCAGCCCAAGCAGTGGATCAAGCAAGGGAGGTTTTTGGTCAGGATGATTGATGAGTCTCTCTCAGGTAGCCACGGGGGAGGCACAGCTATGAGCACCAGGTGCCCAGTTTTTCTCAGCCTGAAAAGACACTGTGGTATTATACAGAGCCCAACTGCTGCTGACTGCGTCCAGCTGCATGAAAAAGTGTCTACAGAGTTTGTGGCTTCTGTAAAACATGCAAGTTGTGGTATGTGTTATTTTTACCACTTCCCACCATGGGAGAGGTGGGATTTCTCACTCAGAGGGATGCACGTTGTACTGACTCTGGAGACTGAATATGTGCCTCCAAGTGGAATTTCACAGCCTGGCCCTCCTCCTCAGAGCTCACAGGGCTTCTGGTTTCCTCTGGTAGCAGGTATGCCATGGAAAAAGTTACTCCTGGAGGGATTGAGTATTTCTTGGGCTAATTACCTTGCATTGTTTGCAATCCTTGAAGCATCTAAGTTGATATGCTGAGTGCAAGAAGGGCAAAGTGTAAGAACCTACATTACAAAGAACCTGTAATGTAGCTTAATGAAAACTAATGCCAGTTTAAATAAAAAGAAGCAAACAAGTCCCTAATGAGATACCTGAGCCACAGTTCCACAAAATTTAATTAGTATTTCCTTTGTATTAAACATTATGATGCAGGGAAGAATCTGTGCCGAGCATAGCAGTGACTAATTTCACAGCAAGGAGTGAACCTTTGTGTGTGATTTTGTTTCACCACATGCCTGGAAGTAGGTACAAAGGAATAACTGAGGACCTCAGGTACAGAGAGAGCTGCTGGATGGGCCAGGTCATGAGCTGACATCATCAGGTAAATATAGGCAGGAGGTGTTTGGTTTTTTTCAGTCAAGAAGTAAAGGGAAATATTTTTAGTGTGTGTTTGATACACCTCTGTGTGCTACAGATTGTGTCATTGGTCTGGGCTCTGACCTCAGCCACTGGTAAAGTTTGGTTCTACACCAAACTACATAGCAGTGGCCACAGGCCTGCAAATGTCCCAGGAAACCAGGTATATAGAGTTAAGCTTTATATCTCACATGTTAACCACATAAACTTTTCCATATGTTTAACACAACCATTTGAAGGGCAAGAACATTTAGTATGTCCTCACAATGGGCAGAATTTCCTCCTGAGTAGCCCCTACCCGCAGCTGTTTTCTCCATGTTGCAGATATATACACAAAACTACCAGAGAGGTAAATATTTGTTTGCTCAGGAGATCCATACCAATATCTATGAACTGGGTGGAGGTCTGCATTTCCCTTAGCCAGGATCCTGTTTACTGCCCCACATTCAGACCTACTGCCATAGCCTTAGAGAGAGTAAATATGCCTGGGATTCACTGAATTCTGCTTTTTGTGTACCTCTGCCTCTGGAATCAGCTTCCTGTGCTGGCAGGAGCACCTTCACGGGAGGAAGCAGCTCCTAAGTCCTGAGGAGAAGGACTTTGGTCTGAGAGCAGCCGGGGGATGCTGGCAGCTGCACCAGCTGCTGCTGCAGGTTTGCCCTGCATGATTTCCTTCTGGCAGCAGTCAATGCTCTCCTTTATCTTCAAAAAAGAATCCCCCTCCCACTGCTGCATGAATGGATTCCCTGTCCTGGAAAAAGAAAGTAGACCAAGACAATAAGAGTCCTATCCCTAGTGCAGGCATTTTAGAGGGGGCTGAATGGCTGGAAGATGATGTCTCAGCCACAGCCCCACCTTGGTCAGGTCACTGCTTGGTGTGGGGCAGCCCCAACAAGCAGGGAGGGCAGGGGGTGAGGGCTCCTGCCTCCCAGAGTTGCAAGGTTTGAAGGGCACCATCTCACACACTCTGACAGTGCTGGGAGAGAAGCAGTTTACAGGCTCTTTCCACTGACTTTCCCTCTGACACCTCATGTGCTGTTTCTAACCTTAACCACTTTTGGTGTTTCTGCCCCTGATTATGTTCCACAAATCACTAGAATCATTAAATATCCAGCTGCTGATGGAGACTGTGTCTCCCAGAGCTGGTGGTCAGTCAAAAAGAGCTGGATTTGCTCTGGGGAGTCTAATATTTGTAGAGCTAAAGACCCAAAATAAGAATGAGGAAATGATGTGGCAGATTTCAGGAGAGAAATATCTGAGCTTCTCTGATGAGTTTATTTTGCTACTCTCTGATGAAGTACTAGCCTGACAAGAAACAGGTGCTTGATCAAGTGTCAGAGTCAGCTCCGTGGCACTGGTGATCCCAGGGAGGACAGTCTGACAGGTAAAAGGAGCTGTGTTTCATCCTCTGCATGTCTTGCATGTAATTTGTTGCACGGGCTGATGGCACCATGAGAGATGAACTGCTCATCACTCCTTGGATCTCTCCCTCGCCTTTCCCATCAGACATTTAATGTACAGTGTGTATTCCTGATTGCTGCAGTGCCAGGAAACATCTTGCTGTAGAATTTTGATTGAATTTGGGTTTTTTTGCATGTTTTGTTGAAAATACGGTTTCACAAGAAAGGCAGATCTTTCATTACCTGTTGGTGCATGACAAGATGTTAGAATGTTACAGAAAAACCTGAAAATATTAACACAGGAAACTTAGCAAGTATATTTATACGTTAATCCAGTGAAAAATACTCATAGTGGTATGTTGGGTTTTTCTAATGGGGATGGCAAAGCAGAAGAACTGTCAATATTATTTTATGCCAAATAAGTAATGATAACAGGGTCAGTCTTTTTTAACACCCTCTTTCCTCTGTTTGACTTATACTTGACTTATTGAAGCCAAAGACCTGCATTATTTCATAAATGCATTGGGTACAAATGCACTGTAAATGCTCTGATGGGGGAGAAGTTAATTAGGATGAAGAGGGAAGCTGTGTTCCAGGTGCAGGAGCCATTAGTATTCTTCTGCTCTAGTTCCCTGAACCGCTGCATTTATTAACCTTTAGCCAGATCAGAGCCGATTTCTCCTGTTTCTTACATAACGTTGGAATTATAATTGACAGTACCGATGAAAGGGAAAAGTCTCTCTGCAACTCAAATTTTTCTTGCTTTCATGTAGAGGGTTTTAGAACAAGAGTCTTATCAGCTGTGAATAATTGCATCTCATTAGCTGTGTACTGGAGTTATATGTATATGCATATTGGAGTCGTGTATATATTTGGTTGGGAAATGTTATGGCTTGCTTCAAGTGGCACTGGGGATGTGAAACTCAGTGTGCATGGCATGTTTATGTAACTGAGTGACATTGCTGAAGAGGTAGGAGATGATGGTTGCACATTTGGGTGTTTGCAATGGATTTCTCTGGTACTTCAATGGTATTGCTCTTCTAGGAAAATTTAGTTCTGTGCCAGTCTTGTAAATCCAAATTCACAGAAAGTTTTGGAGACTCTAATAGACAGAGAAAGCTGCCAGAAAAGTAATTTGTATGAGAATACTAAGTTGTCTTAGCCCTCAAATCCTTTATAACAGTAGGAAAATCAAATAATCCATTTACAATCTTTTGATTGCACCCTTTATTTTGATGTGTTTTTTCTTTTTCCATATGGCTAGAAGAGGTGGTTTTTTTTAATAAAATGGGGTGGTTTATCTCCAAGAGGCCAGTTTTCTTCTCCTTAAGGGGGCTAAGCAGTCACCCAGAGATGATTTTCCACTGTGCAGAAACTGCAGCTGCCACATGGCTCTATGAGAGGGGCTCTCACCCCTGGGAATAACCTGGCTGCAGAGCAGGCAATTGTTTTCTGGTACAAGGACTATCTTGTTATTGCTTGTAGTTCAGAGACAATTCAACTCACATATGCATATACTGGCATAAAGAAAATGCCAACTGCTCTTAGTTCAGGCAAAACAGTGACATAATTGTCAAGCCGATGGAAAACAAAAGCTTCCTCCTAATTTATTTGTTATTAAACAGAGAAAAACCCCCTGCTGTTTAACTAAGGAATGCTTTTCACACTTTGCAGGAAAAACAGCTGAAATTTAATGCTGGGACAATTCATGATGGAGTTGTTGAAACATGAGTGTCATATAAATCCTCATGGATTCTTTCTTTCTAAAATGCAAACTGCTGATTTCTTCTTGATCCTATTTGATTACAGATATTTAGCCTAAGCAGAGCTTTTATGTAGGATTCATTTTGTATTATTATTATTTTCTCAAAATTACAATTACAGGTCCCTTTATATACAGCATAACATCAAATTATAGGAATATTTCTTACTTTAGGCTACTTTATGCTTTATCTTAAAGAAGAAAATAAAATACTATCTTTTTTTCCTTAAGATAACTTATGTTTGACAGATTAGTCTTTGATCCAACGGGAGAATTTCAGTTCTTGACCAGAAAGTTCTGGGAATCAAATTCCTAGTGCTGCCCAGCATAGTGCACAGCAAGGAGATAAGAGACATCACATTTCCACTTGTGTTGAGATGAACATTTGAAGGACAGGATTGCTGCTGACTGCAAATAGTGGGGCCTGCAGGATTTTTTCCAGAAACAAATTGAGGTATGTTCAGCAATATATTAATTAGCAGCTGGAAAAGAATATTGGGAGGGTTGTGGTAGTGATTAGTTGTTTCGCTTATTAAATTATTTTCCTAGCACATGATTTTTTTCCACAGAAATAAATTACTTTGTGTATTATAGCTCGTGCTTACGTGAGGAAAGTAGAAGGTATTTTTCTAAGACAGCAGAAGAATTTTCTCCTGTATTTCTAAGGAAAGTAATAGTGAAGATCCATCAACACTTAAGAACTGCCTGGAAGATAATAGATAATTATAGACTTCATTATGCTTTCAAACAGGCAAGCAAAATTTTAAATCAGACCTTTAAAACCACAGGAGTGCAGGGAAAAAATTTGTGACGAGCATCAATTTTCTGATCAATCAACACTTGCAATGAAAAACCAGGATTATGTTCTTAGAGGCTTTGTGAATATTTTCCCATCAAACTTAGGATTTTAATAAAGCAGAGATGGAATTCCATGCGTGAAACCTTCCAAACCATTAGTCACAACCAAACTCCAGGCTGGACATAAAATTGAGAAATTGCATAAAACTGAGGCATGAAGATGAACAAAGAAAGGAAACCAGACTGCATGAAACTGCAATTAATCCAAAGATTTGCTTCCAAACAATATAAGCCCCCTTCCAAACAATTTAATTTCCCCAAGCTGTTTCTAGCATAGGACAACCCCTCCAAAGGAGTCAGTTCCTCAGGAGGTCACAGCATTCACACGTGCAAGGGGATATTCTGTCCCTTAGAGTTTTCTTCTAATGTTTGGTACACACTTCATTACATATTGAAGTTTCACCTTGCCTGTGAAAACCAATGCAGTGAATACTTTCTCAGTAATCAGGACATAAATACTCTTCTGGTGAAGCAGGTCATATTTTGAGCATTTAGCTCTTCATTAGGCAGATTTCAGTGTAGCCTGTCCTTTTCAACTTTCTGATTTGGCAGGAGGAATAGACTAGCTGGAGCAACTTGCCACCTTCAGCTGTTATCACCTTCAAACTCCCAAATACATTTCCTACCACGGGGGACATCCTGCAGTTTTGCAAAGCCCACATTACTGATTATTTTTAACTTCCTGAGCCTGGTAATGTGGCCACAGTGGCTCGGGGACCTGCCTCTCCTTGACCCAGGGGCAGGGATGGGTCCTGGTCATGCAGGTGGCTCTTTAGTCCCCTGCAGCTGTGTTTCCCTTCAGTCTCTATTGAGGAAGAGTGACCCTCTTTTCAAGATGTGCTAGGAAATAATCATAACTTGGCTGAAGAGCACTATAAAAAGCAATAATGTTTGGGCTTGCTGAGCTGGGCAGAAGAGCTCAGCACTACTGCAGCCTCATTTCAGTGTCCAAGGCGCCCGGGGGATTGAGAGGGATGAGTCAGTGCCCGTGCCGGGTGTTAGAGCCTTAAGATGCTGAGTAAGGAATTCCTGCTGAGGTGGAGGACACAGGAAACACAACTGGCTTGCCTCAGTGTTAGCTGCAACACAACATCTCCGTGGCAGGACACGCTTTTTGGACACACTTTTTAGACACATTTTGCCTGTTTTATAATCCTGCTGAGGCCTGGTATTTGCAACATTGCATGCTTGCACTCTGCTGCTGTTGCTGTACTGAAGGGTGGAATATTACCTTTAAGCTTCAATACGGATAGAAAATCAGGCTAACCCGTCTGATGGGAGCCCTCCACCTGCTCACCTCTCCACGGGTGAAGCACTAGAGAAGACCATTCTTCCTCTAATGATATCATCTGGCATAAGATAGGCCAAGCAAAAAAGCATCTAAAATGTGCTCACACAGGTGGTGATATTGGTATAATTTTACCAGTTACTTTCATGCTCATGTAGACAAACTTAGAAGAACAGATCTTAATCAAAGATGAACTTAGATGACAGTTTAAGTGATCAGATTCATGCCTTCTTAAAATATGTGTCTAAAACAGGTATGTTGTTTCTGTTTTGGTCCTCTTTAATGCTGTCTATAATCATGCCCCTATTAAAATAATACTTTTAGAGACTATTCATTTGATAGACTCTCAAGTATTCATTATCTTAATTACCCACTATAAATTACCCATGATACTCTATCCTTGTTTGGTGCAAAAATAATGACTTGTTGTCATTCAGGTGCTAATCACCAAATCTTAATCCTCTGCTAGTTTATTATGGATTTTCAGAGGAAAAATTAAAGGAGAATCTTAAATATGTCTGTTCCCTAACTTGTCATCAGTGCAACAGCAGTGCATCCATTCTGCCTCTGGAGAACTTCAGCAGATGGTGTCAGGCTGCAGAGCCAGGAAATTGTCTACCTGTGGTGCTGGGAGGTGACGGGAGGGGTGTGATGTGCTCCAGCTTTTTGAGAGCTGTGCATCAGCATTGCTCCATGTGTTCTAATGGGATATCTTTTTGTTGGCACTTTGTGTACAATTGTTTGTCATTCTCTAGTGGTGCCAACGCTTGCCACGGCAAATGAAGCCAGCCCTGCCTCTGCCTCAGAGCAAGGCTGAGCTGGGCTGTCTGCTGTCTGCTCACCCTCCCTGGCACACTGGTGGAGCTGCTGGGTGTTACTGGTGCAAGGGAGAGTGGAGCTGTTATTGTATTTGTATGAGATGAAACCTGTGAGGCTGAGGAGTACAGAGATGCCCAGGTTTGCTTCATGGGGATAAGGAAGTAGCCCAGAGTGACTGCGGCCGTGCTCTGCAGAGAGGCTGGCATCGAGGGAGAGGAGTTGCCCATCTCCAGTGAAGGAGGAATAGCCTGTGACAGGCAGCCTTTTACAGCCTGGCTGGGTCAGTGGTGTCTGCAGCCAGGGCAGGGCTGCAGACAAAGTGCTTGGAGCATGAGCCTCCCAAGGCCCTGGATCTGGGAGCTCTGCGTGCAGGAAAGTGAGCACTCAGAAGCCAAACCTTTTCTTCAGGACATTCGCCCTGTGCTCGCAGGATATGAGAACATGTGTGGGCATAGAATAACTGCACATTTATGAATTGGAAGAGCACCTTACTCTTGCTTAGATTTTTCTGTGGAGAACCTGCAAGCATAGTTACAGCACGGGACAACAGAGACTCTCTGTTCCCAGTCTGCCTCCAGCCAGAAGGTCATACTTTGTCCTGGCACTACAAAATCTGCCCATTGCTGATGCCATGTGTCCCTCACAGTGGCAATCTTTGAGCCCTTCTTAGCCAGCCCATCTCAACCCAAACTCATTTATAACAGAGGTAGTGTAAGAGTCCCTGTTGTTGCAAATGACTGCAAAGAATTTTCTTAAGGTCACCTATGGAATGCATCAAAGAGCAGAAATGAGACCATCATTTATGTCTTGGTCCTATGCTGCAGTCACTAGGCTGCAGTGCTTCACCTGTACACAAAACTATGCAGTTAATCATATTCTAAAGATATGGTGAAGACCAACAGCATAAAAATATTGAGAAGTTTCTCCATAGCTTGTTAGAATAGTGGAGGTTGTCATGTCTATAGATGGCTCACTGTAATCTAACAGCTTGCCATGTGCCAAAAGAAGCCCACAGCATTTTATTTCAGTAGTGTTATCACTGGAATAATTTATTAATGTTCCAGTCTTCCTCTAGTGAAAGAGTGTTTTTTTATTAAATCAGATTTAGGATATTTTTAGCAGTGCTATTTCCAGCTGACATGATTTTTCATGGCAATTGGGTAAGCAAACAATTACATAGTATGATGTTGAGGGTGTGAAAAATTTCATATATGCCATGTTGTCTATAATGCTCAAAATAATCCTGATCAAAAGATGGTATGAATTGTGTGGGAATTAATATTATCATAGAAATGTATTTAAGTGGTAATTCTCTTTGATGTGACCATGTAGAAAAGCCTTAGGAAACAGTGAAGATTAGGGGAAAACTGACTATTTCTGGTTACTTGCTCATAATAATGCAGACATATTGTCTGTGCTAAATTGCTAAACCACTTTACCAGGCTTTTCAATGTCTTTTTTTCTTGACTTTTTTTTTTTTCCAAATTTGATTTTATTCAGATTTACCTATTGAGATGTTGGGACTAGGGAGGAAGAGAAAGTCTTCAAGGGAAATATATTTTATTATTACTATATGTAAACAGCACCTGATGTTGCACTCAGATTTGAATTCCCTTCTTCCAGAAATGTTAAATAATTTTTATAGTCAATGAATGAAGGGGAGGAAAACTCTGCATTAGAGTTCATTGGTCTGTATAGCTGTAGAAGTCTCAAACTCGTGGCTTCTACATGCCTGACACCTCCAAGGAACCCCTGCATGTCTAGGTCTTTTACTTCTAAAAACCTTCTGGCTAAAAGAGACAATTGCCCATTTCGTGTCTGTCAGTAAGGCTTGGCATTGAGCCTGTTGTAAACTGACTAATATGTGTTTGGGTTTATGCCATTCTATATGCTTTAAAACAAATTAGTTTGAAGTATTTCCAGTTTGTCACAGAAGAAATGGAACTAATTTCAAGATAAAACTGAAATATATGATGGTAAAATGCTGATTGTTCTAAATGCCAGTTGAACACCTGATCTACATAATAACCTGATTTTTATGGCATCTGGCCAAATGCAAATGTAAACCATGCTACAGACAGGCTTTTGTCTGAATTTTGTTGTTTGGCTAATATGGCAGGACAAAGCTGAAATACCAGTGAAAAAGAAAAGTAACTGGTTGCATACATTTGCAAATGCCTTTTGATGATATATGCAAATACTCTCCGATTAACTCTTTTGATTCCATGAATTATATCTGTTTGTTTCCTTCCCTTATGAACCTCACATGCAATAGGGGTCTGCACTTGAAAACCTGCCCACTCTTCTTAGTTGAAACTTTAGTTTTTTATAAGAACACTGCCAAGCCAGTGCACCTGTTCATAATGGCACACTATTCACTTCCTTGCAGCAGTCAGTCATTCTACCGATATTTGCTGCTATGTGCCTTCAAAATTAGTAGTGCTACTGTTTAAATATGAATGCTACTAAAATTACAGATTAACTAGCAAGCTGTTGGAATCTCTGTTATCAGTAACTGCCAGGAAAAATAATTCCACACTATAAAATTAATTTGGAATTCACTATGGGCCAAGAATTACTTATATCTGTCAGGGTTTCCCAACAGAAGACTCAGGAGTAAAATAAGTATTGTTTAAAAGTTAAACTTTCTTTGAGTAAGTTTCTATACTGATGTCTCGTATGTTTGCTGTCTGGCAAGAAATAAAATTTTAATGTAGAAAAACACTGCAAACTGAAATTGCTAATGATTACTCCATGGTGCATTGGACTGTGATGGAAGATCTGGAATAGCAAGATCCTACTGGGTTTGGGCTCTATCCATATAATAAATTTCCTTTATTCTAGGAAGAGAAATTTCCCATAGTCAGTCCTCGTTTCTTGCAAATTAAATTAAATGGAGTGGGTTTCTCTGGCAGCAGCACTTGCTGAGGCCTGCAGGAGGAGCAGAGCAGCCCTGCTCCACACCTGAGCTGCACCTGAGCTGTTTGTGCTGAGCTCTTGTACACTCGCCAAGGCCTGAGGGAGAGTGACTGTGAGTGACACTGATGGATGGGCTGCCAACCGCTGCACATTTGTGTTTTATAAAGCATCCCCCTTTCTGTGGTCAGGCGCAGAAAATTGAATTCCTATAAACTGTCTAAAATGTCATGGCTTTATTAAAATAAATACCAGTCACTGTGAAGAAAGCACTTGAAGCTGCAAGTGCATCAAAGTCCGTTGTGGCCACTGCTGAAGGCAGGAGGCTGAGTTAAACAGACTCTCAATCTGAAAAAGTGCAATATCCTCATATGTTTCTTAATTTCCAGCCGTGTATCTTGCTCAAATGACTCAGTGTAATTCAGTTAGTGGATTTTTTCACTATTTGCTGCATTTCTTTGAGCCTGAAAAAGGCTTCAGTGTGTGGAGCACAAGCAGTGAAACGGTGTGGCTACTGATGTTGTTGCCGTCTGGTTGTATGAATGATTACAGGAGACCAGAAGAAAATTGGAAAGCTCAATGATTTTGGTTATAGTAAATATGACACTGAATCACTGCTTGTGAGCAGACACAGCGCGTCCTGTTCCCATTTCCAGTCATTCCCACAGTGCTTAGTGTGTGCCCTCTTGTATGGTCATACATTGTCTGTGGGTACTGTGTGCAGGGTCTCAGATGATTCTTTTACTGGTAGCAAATGCTGAGACGTTATTTTACCAGGGAAAAAGAGGTTTTACTTTCTCATTTTCTAAGCATTTTTGGTTGTTTCTTTTTCTCTATTTCAAAATAAAAGGGAAAAGCACTGAAACTCTCTGTGTTGTGCTCTCGGAAGAGGGAAAAGAAAAATTACATTAAACATGCACAGGCATTTTTTTATCAGTGTTCCCATATTATCTGAGCAACACACACCTTAGTATCTATTTTTTTTTTTTTTTTTCAGATTTTATGCAGTTTAGGAAGGACTTAGAAACTAAAGCTTCTAAAAAGAATCTGATAGCCTGAAGTGCAAGGCCAATGAGATAAGGGTACATTTGAAGCCACTCAGCTAAGACTGCAAGTTTAACTTGCTAAAGAAAATGTTAGAAGGACAATCTTGAAGCTGCTTAGTCCCAGCTTCTGGCCTTGGTTCCATGGTCTGTCTACGTGTTTCTGTGAATCCATTACTGGATAATGTGTTTTGTCACTAACCTTGCAGCTGTCAACATTTCTCTAGTTTAAAACATGAAGAAATTGCCTTAGATGACCTATTAGTGTCTTCTAAGTTTCATTCCTTCGGGGCATATTTCCATGGGATTATCAAAGATTTTTATTATCCTTTCATGAGTGCATAGCATTTGAGTCTTAAAATGTGGTCTGGAATGAAATTCTGCTGGAAAGAATAGTTTTTCCTTTGTCCTTTAATTCTATTGTTGTAGCAAAGCAAAAAATGCTGCAGACAGTGCCATAAAATTTAAATAATTAATGTAAAGATATTTTCCCGGCTGTCACAGGGCAATATCAGAATGTCCTGAGTTGCTTATCCATTTCTTAATGAGAAATAAGGAGTATTCTAGATATTAAGAGATTCCCTAGGGCTAATATATTTGAGGCCCTTGTACTGAAAGTACCTAATGTTTAATAAATACAAACTAACAACGCAGAATGATTTCAAAGAGTGCTTAAAATATTTTTATTCATGAGTTTTGATGGGGTTTTGCCCCAGGTTTTCTTTCAATAATGAACACAAATGCATTACACCTTTGCAATTCACGTCTGCTCCCATATGAAATTCATGCTCACGTTGAGGGGCCAGTTCCTATTTGGGAAAGGCTCCTGCATGCAGGCAGTGAACCTGATTGTCCCCTCGTGCCTGCAGAGAGCAACCAGGGAAACATCTGTGCTAAGCTAGAGCTGGCATTTTAATCCATAAATATCCATATCCATAATAAAATCCAATTTTAATGGATCGGGTTCAACTGTTGGCAGAAGGCTCCAAGAGCCACCAAAAGATGTTTAATTGGCTGTGAGCTTTGGAGCCTGACCATTAGCTGGGAGACACAATTCTTATTTACACAGAGTTACAATACTTATTGCCAAGGGAAGCAGAAAGCTGTGTGTCTGTATGGCTGGGAGGAATGGCAAGGGAAAGCCACAGGGTAAGTGGCACTGGAATGCTGGTGTCTTTGCCACAAGGGGTAAACACAATAATGCTGTTAGCTACAGCTCTTATTTCTTCTTCAGTCAAAGAGAAACAAAAAACCAAAACAAAATTAAAAGAAAAAGAAAAAAGAGCAAAACCCTATAATCATTTTTGTGAGGGAGTTTTCATTTGAAGATTTTAGCACAAGTTGTTGCATTTCAGGAGTAGAGGTTGTGCCAGGTTTACTGAAATTGTACTGTTAGTGGCTAAATTATCAATTGATTGCAGGTGTGTCTGCCTTGAAGGGGATTCAGCCACACTTTAAAGGAAGTTAATAAATAATATTGTCAGCAGCTGGCTTTGCTGCTTCTTTAGAGTCCTCTCACACCTCTCCCTGGTAGAGAAGTTAATGCTCCCTTTATTTTTCTCTCATCCTTGACACAAAACTGACTGAGCATGGAATCAAATGCTTGATGGGGTGAGCTATGAGTACAAGTTTGTCTTCTAAGTGTGCTAGGACTTGATTGTTTGGCAGTTCATGCTTTCTTTAGGTGGGGTGTTCTTGAGATTCTGTAAAATGCTTGTTGTAATAAAAAAGAAGTTAGGAAAGGGATGGACTTCCACCCCTGCATTTTGGGAGAATAAGAGTGCTCAGGCTGCTGTAGATTTTAAAGTGATGCATGAAAACAGAGTAGTGTATTTTGTAGCTGGAAATAACTGGTGGATTCAAACGTTTTGGAGGAGCTTTCCTTTGTTTGGCAAAGAACAGGGCTCCTGCCTGGATGACTGGTCTGGAAATTGTTTATTGGAAACCAGTCTTGTGCCTTTGAATGGAGCTAAGCCCTGTAAGAGCCAGTGGCCTCTTCCAGCTCCCTCTGCCTCGAGCTGTCACAGTCACGCTCTTGACCCCTCCCCAGCGCTGTGCTGGGCTCAGCTCCCTCAGGGAAGGAGGTTCCAGGGCTCTTGCCCTGTCTGCCCAGTGGCCCCTTGTCTCACTGCAAGCTCAAACCTAGGGTGGAGGAAGAAAAAACCCTATGACTGCCTCTAAAGGAATTCAACTGTTAGTTCAATGCTTATTAAATTTAATAAAATCCACTTAGATGCTCGTCTTCAAGAGCCAGTCTGATGCTTTACATAAACCTTAATATGTTTACCACTTCAGTTGCTTTAAAAACAAACAAAAACCCCACCACATCAGAACAGACACAATCCCTGCTAATTAGACTTTAAAGTATGTTGAGATAACTTTGGACAGATGTAACAATATTTTATTATTCCAATTTTTGTCAAACATATTCTTTAATATGTGTAGGCCTGTTAAACTGCAGGTTTTAGACTCTTGGTTTACTAGACAGTGGAAATGGGAGTTAGAAAGGCTGGCATGCAGCATGCTTTTTTCACAAGCAAGAAGCAATAAACTCCTGGGACCTGAAAAAACCAGTTCTTCCTTCCTTCAGTTTGACAGAATGATATCTGTACTAAACTGATATGTTAATTGAGTCTGGCAGCCTCCATTTAATAGTGACTCATTGCAAATGATCGAGTTAGTCAGCTCCTTGGCTGCATGTTTTTGTCATGAGAATAAAAGAAAATAGGTAGCATGCATAGTTTTACTTTCTTTTTGTTCCTAAAAAGTGCTGCAGTTTTAAATATTTAAAGACTTGTGACGTTCTTGGGGTGGTTTTTTTTGGGTTTTTTTGTTTTGTTTTTTTTTTGTCAGTCTATTTCACACGTTTTTGACCATGATAATTTTAGGCTCTACCTGTGAAATTCTGTCTCACAATTTATTAGCTGTTAACACAACCATTGCAGATTTAAATGTACATGGGAAACAATTAAACAGAACTAAACTTATTTGACAATTATTCTATAACAATAATGCCAGTAAATTTCAGTACTGGTTAGTAAAAAGAACAATGCTTGTGCCAATGAGTAACCCCAACCTCTGGAATCAGATTTACCCCACTGTGGCTCACATGTGGCTGTGGTTGGGTTGGGTTAGGTTAGAATAAAAACAAGTGCTACAACTTCCTTCAACAGAGACACCACTGTAGATAAACCTCATGAGAAATATCCATCCTCTAAACCTTTTTAGTCTAAGGAATGGTGGTAGAAAATAAGGAAATAATGAAAGAGGTTACTTGCTTTACCTGCCTGTAAAAAGTAATTGCTTTTTTTAATCTTCTGATTGGTATTATGCCTGCTGTTAAAAAAACTCAAGCTAGTCTGAAGTCTTATCCTGCTAGGAGTCAACACTTTATTTAGTTGTACCCATCTCAAAAAGGCTTTTAGTCCAAAGTAACCAAACTGAGAAAAGAGAGGGTGGAAGGGAAAAGAGGGACAAATGAGTAACGATGCCTGCAAGGTCTCTGCAGAAATAGTGTAGTTCTAAATCCATTTGGTTACTACCAATTACTTGCAGACCTAAAGAACTGTTCTCTCTCACACTCACACACTGAGTGTGGTTTATAAATGTTAAGCTATACAATGGCTTGGTTAAATACTTCAAAGTATTAAACATTTAGAAGATTCTTCCTGACTTCTGTAAACTGGAGTTTTAATGCACCTGTGAAATTCTGACCAAGGAGTAGAAACTCTTCTACTAACTATGAAATAATATTCAATGCTTTTAAAATGTTTTCCAAGAAGAGGGTAGAATAATTTTTTTTAAAATTTTCAAAAAGGAATAGGGGAAAAATTGGTGTTAGAAATGAGTTCGCAGAAATCAGCATTGGTGTGCTAAATTCTTGGAAGGAAGGGCCTGTTACAGCCTCTGCTGTAATGGCTAGGGATTCTGATGGTGAACAGATTCTGATGGATTCTCAGAGCTTCTGATGGTGAACAGAATGTTTGGAATTGCTGTTTTGTGTGTTCATATATGAACACACTATAAAAATGCATAAATAAGTAATAATTCAGGATTCAGATAAAAATAACTTGATATCAGAACAGCTTAAAATAATTACAGTATAAATTGGTACTGATGGGCGATGCTGGTTAATTAAAAGTCTGCTACTCCCACATAAATATGAAGGGGAGGGTAGTGAATTATCTTCATCTACATAATAGCTCATCTCAGAAATATAGGCTAGTAGGACCTGATTCTTTATCTGAGATTAGAAGTTTAATTCTTACCTTTTGACATCATATGGACAGGGTAAAGCTTCCCTTTTCTCTGGGGCAAGACATTGCCATCACTAGGCCTCTACATGCAAAGGAGCTGTGTATAACTTATGTGCTTCCAATGATTAATGTTGCAGTTATTTCTATTGTGCTAATTCATAATGCTTCTTGTATTTGCTTTTGTGGGACGAACCTCCATCCATCAGTGGTGTGTTATCTTGCCAGTTTCTCCACTATTTTTATTTAGCTAATTCAATCATTGCATTACTTAAAAGGATCTAATTAATCATTATGTTAGTAATCTTGGCTTTTATTGAGACCACAGTTAATTAAGTTTACAAATTGACATGGCAAAGTTTGATCCAGACAAATTACGTTGGAAGAGGATTTGTATAAATAAAAATCTCTGGACTGATATATTGTTGGCTTTCCCAGCTGGTGACAAAGATCTGTCCTGGGCCAGGGAGGGCTCCTGAGTGCAGCCATGCAGTGATGCTGATGTGTTGAGATGCAAAATCTCATTTGCATTTCTCTGCAAACGAGAACCTGGAGATGTCACGAGCTCTTCAAAAACATTCTGTAGTGAGAAGAGGCTGATCTTGCAAGGCCTTCAATACCCTCCTCCTGCCTAAGTCAAGGGCTTCTCCGAGTCTAGCGCGGCACTGCTGAGATAAAGGGAATGAAAAGGAGCTTTCCCTGCATTCCCCTGGGAACTGTCCAGCGCTGCCAGGGACGGGCACCTCCATCTATCAGAGCTGTGGCCTGTGGGGGCTGAGGATGGGGAGTGCAGGCAGAGCTGGGGCTGTGCCTGGTGAGGAGCCAGGAGCTGAGGGAGCTGGCAGAGGGGAAACAGGGACTTCCAGGATATTCATTCATGGAAACTCAGGGAGGCGGTGCCTGGCTCTTGTGGAAAGCAGCTCCTTCCCCAGCAGCTGGGCTCAGTGCCCCATGGAGCTGCTGAGGGGTGAAGTCTGTCTGCACCCCAACACTCCCTGAGCAGGGAGGGCTGGTGGGGAAGAGCCTCCCCAGGGCCCCCACCTGCTCCAGAGGGTGTGGAGTGCTGCTTTGGGGCTCAGGGTGCTGGGGAGAAGCTGCATGTCTGGCCTGGGGCTGTTCCCCACTGTTTGTCCCCATGAGTGTCAATGGCAGGGCTGGAGGGGTCTCCTGATGGGATCCACCTGGAAAAAATGGGGGCAAGGCCCCCTTTGCCAGCTGGGTGCCAGCTGCTGAGGAGAGATTGGAACTTGAGAGTGCAATTTAGGACAGGTCAGAAAGAAGCTTTGTTAACTAGGATCAGCATGAGAGAACAGGGGGACAGCATCTCCCTCCTGGTGCCCTGTTCTCTGCCAAGAGACTGCAGACCAAGCCTATAGACTGTGATGGAGAAAGAGGCAGGGAAAACCACGAAGTTCAAAGTCAAAAAAGCCAGGTGTCCATCCCTGGGGAGGGTAGAATGCTGAAGTATCTCCTTAACTGCCACTGTTTTGGAAACCAAGCTAATACAGTAAATAATATGGACAATAAACCCAGTAAATGTAACAGTAAATATTATGGACAGTAAATAGCATGGGCAATATAGAGGGGGCTCTTGGTGGAGCCTGGACTGGTATTAGCTTGGCAAGGGGTTGGAAACAGTCACAGACCATTAGCTTTTAGGTGAAGGGAATCTTCTTCTAGTAAAGACAACTTTTTAGCCTGACCTCAGTCATTCATATTAATAGTTTTATCGCCACAGTCTGAATCTCAGTCACGCATACAGCAGGGAAAAAACCAACAAAACAATTAAGTGCAGTAAAAAGTGAATTGAAACGATGCCACACAACTTCCCTGACCACTCACACAGGCAGCACTGCTTGAGTAATTAGAGGAAGAATTTAATTATCTACACTAAAATCAACAGCAAAGAGGAGAAAATACGAGAATTATGTTCCTATCTGACTCCTCCTGTGAGTTCATCCTTGAAACCAGGAGCCAGTCCTGTTTATCAGTTACTCCTTATTTCTGCTTATTGGTGTAACCTCTGTAACATGTGGTTTATCAGTTGCTTGCAATTGCAAATCAATAAGGTTTTTCAGGGATGTAGAAGTTCTGGGATTTCTTCCTATTGTCTGAACTCAGAAAAACAGGGGAAGAGTATTTTGAGAGAAAGGTCAGATCAGCTGTGGACTGTGTTCAGAAGCTGTCTAGAAGCTACCAAGAAGCGATTTATTTAGTTTTATTGCAGTAAAATTCTATGAATTTTCCATGCTCCTCCTATTAAACTGAGGGGGTTGTGTCTTCTCTATTTAGATTTTTATTCCTTGATTATAGCCTGTTATATTGCTGCAGCTACAGCATGTGCTTGAATTCTTCCTTTCGATTGATTTTCTTCTAATCTTAAAAAATCTTAAGAAAATTTTTACTTCAGGTTTCAAACCATTTTCTTGTCTCTAGTCAGCTGCAGCTAAAGTTTAGATTTTGCCACAAATTTAAAAAAAAAATTGATTGCTGTAACAACTGTGTTGAAGTCTATTTACTGTCTATTATCTTAGACATGGATGAGAATATTAGTTGTTTTAATTCTTATTTTTTTTGTGAATATTTTTAATCCATCTCACACTATTTTAGTCATGTAATAGGAGACTAAATTAATGTTTTAATTGTACGTTTTAAGCTCTGCACTTCTCTATGCTGTGATCTCAGGTCCGGTTTGGCCGGGCTGAGGGTGGCTGCAGTAAAAGGGACGGGTCCGATGGAGTAGCCAGAGATGGATTTCAATGGTCACAGCACCTCATGGTCCGAGGGCAGCTTCCAAAGACCCCGGGGTGTGGCTCACCTAACAGTACATAGTTATAGCATTACAATACCTGATTATTATAATCATATCTTTATTTATATATATATATAATTATAATACCTGAGGGTATTATAGCCAATCCCATAGGCAGGACAGGGATCTGACCATATATGTCCAAAGGTCTTGGACCAGCAGAGAGGCAGAACCAGAAACATGACCCAGCCCAGGGGAACTTCCCCAGGCTCCCTTCAGTACCCTGCCTCCCACAGCCTCAGGTTTATGCTGTCCCTGTGAGGAGCCCGGGCCAAGCCATGATCTATCCCATCTAATTTGGTTCCCACAATCCTCATCTTCTTATTTTACTCATTTTTAGATCTTTTCATCGATGTACAAGAGCTTGATACAGTTTCTTATCCCTACTGTCAAATAATACGACTAAAAATTAAGGGAATTTGTAAAACAAATGAATTCGTAACATGATTATTGAACTAAATGAAGGGTAACAAATTATGAATATTTACAAAACTGAATTATGTTTTTTATTATGCATTTCTAAAAAAAAAAATAGGAATAATTGTGACTTAAAATTTCAGCCTATTCAGTGTTCACTGCTCTAGTGAAGCCTCATGGATATGATTAGTTCATGGCATTCTCCAGTACTGGATGTTGGGGAAAGAATTCACATCCAAAAAATTAAGACGCAATAACCAGTCTAATGCCAATTGTGCTATTTTAAGATCTAAATTACCTGTGAAAAATGAATATACTGTACTAAAGTGACTCTATTTGGGCAGCACCAAGCTTCACAGTATCAAGTTTTAAACACTATTTTACCCCTGTTTTACTTGGAATAGCAGTTGGATATTCTGAACACCTGTGTGAGAGAAGCAATGACATGAAAATTATTTTGTTTGCAACACAGGTACTTTTTCTGACTGTTATCTCCTCACAAATCCAGGAAGCACTTGGATCAGGACTGTTTCCTTGGAGTGAGTGAGTAGGATTCCTTTAGCCATGTTCAATATTTCATGATTTGAGACCCAGCTATATAATTTCACTGCTCACATTTTTTATGTATCTAAATAGAACTGAACAGGATGTTTTAGAAGAACATGCTTCATCTAGAAATGCCAATTTGTCAAAACCAGAATTGTGTGGGAAAGGGCTGATTCGATCCTTTTTTATTTTTTTGTATAGAAAAAGCTTTAAGAAACAGATTTCAACTGCTGAGAGCATCTCATTTCAACATTTTCAACATGCAAGTGGCAGTTTTCTTGGCTTGGAGAAATATTTAAACTATAATTAAATGCTGTAAGAATAAAAAATGCACAGAATTTTAAGAGAATGAAATAATTCTAGTAAAGTAAATCAGACTTTAAGAGCTGAAGACTTTAATTAGACTTTATGGCTCTGCATCCACATTGTGTTCAGTACTCCTGTGCTTAGATGCAGCCAGCTCATATTTCTTAATTTTGCATGATGTAGCCTTGGCCTGATGCTGCTTCCATTCATACTGATAAGAAAACTGCTCTGGGGTGAGGTGGATTGGACTCTTGAGAAGCCAACCTTGGCTCCTTTGGCGATTTGCCCCATCCAGAAGTTGGCTACTGACTTGAGAGCTGCACTGCCATTGATTGGCAGCTGCCAATCCTATAACAACCCCAAAAATAAAACTACTGCTCAAATAGCAGTCTCACTGGGAAGATTGGAATGCATTATCATGGAATTTTATGTGACCTTTTGGTGATGTTTGAAAATGCTTGAATTAGCATATGATAAACGTAAAATTTTGTGCACCACTAGTTATGAGAAGAGTTGGTGTTAAGAAACCCCACTTACCATCCCTTGGAATCACATCACAAGGGTTAAACCCAACAAGTTGCAGTAGAAATAATCCTGAAATCATAAAGTTGTTAGAATTACTTTGATTTTCAATTGGCAGAGAGACTATTGTGTACATTAAAAAAAACCCCAAAGCCCAAAAACCAACATAGCCTTTGTATTTGGTGCTGTCATATTATTATAGATCCTATTTATTTGTTGTGTTTTAATAATAAAAATTAGATGAAGCTATTGAAAAGTCTCTGCTCTTGTTAAATTATACAGTGTTTAAAGGCTTGAGAATATTAATTAAACATTATTGGTATAATTTGGTTAAAAGAGAGCTCAGGGAATATAGAATTTTATTTTTTCATGCTGTGATTGACTGGAATGATTTTCTTTTTGGCCAGCTGAGTATTGTTAGAATTGATGTTGTCTTGTAAAACACTTCTTTGCTAGCCTTTAAAGGTTCCTTTGTGGACCTGTAGAGAGAACGGCTGTGGAAGGTTATTTGTTCTTGTATGCCATGATCAACCCTTTCCTTATCCCAGAGCAATTGTAAGAAGGAAAGGGTTGTTTAGGACAACCAGTGGCCTCACTGTCATTAACTGAATTGCAAGAGTTCTTATTGTAGTGTAAACCTGACAATACTGAGTCACTGGTTTTAGAACCTTGGGCTAAATGTAGATGTAATCGTGGTAGAAAAATAATAAAGCATCAGTGCCTGCATAATAATCTCTCTGTACACACAGAGAGATTTTGACATATTGCTGATTCTGTGAATATATCAATCCCGAGCTGCTTGGTAGTCAAAATGTAAATACAGTCTTTGAAATTATTATATGAACTTGAACACAAGCTTCATTCTGTTTCTTTTTGAATCATTCATACAGACATAGATTCATGTGTGGAATGCAACACATTTTTCTGATTCTCATCAACTCACAAAACAGAAGTAGAAAAGAGGGGTGGTGTAACTGGGATGAAAGAGATGGAGTGGCTTTCATGTGTGGGTAAAATAAAGGGATTCTGAATAGGTCTTTGAAAGGATTATGTATCTGTGTAAATTATTGTTACCTCTAAACCCCGGAACGGTGAATTGAACTGAGAACAACGGTACAAGGTTTAAAGCAAAAGAAGTATTTCTCCATTTAATGCAAAATAAAAATCATGGAACTACTTATTGTAAAAAGCTGTGAAGGCAAATACACGTGGATTCACAGCGGACTAGAGAAATCCATGTTTAAATGTATCAGGGGCTGTTGAATGAGAGGTTTAGAATAAACTTCTGGGTTGCAATACCTAAGTCAATCCAAACCAGGAGAGCCTGTCCCCTGGCTTGTGAGAGGGCAGAAACCATTTAAATTATGGGGAAAGCTCTTAAGATCATATTAGGTGTAGCATCCATACCTCCGTGTGCACATGAATACACAATGTGAGCAGCTTTTGGAGTTTGTGAGTGTGTACAGAAAGAGAGCTCTGTCTTTAGATGGGCATAGCTGGGGGAATGCACACGTGTGGAGCTCCTCTGCTGGTCACATATTCCTGGGTATTATTTTCCAGGTGTCTTGTACTTGTGGGTTATTGTCACTGTGAAACTAACAGGTCTCTTTCTGCTCTGTATTAAGCGGAAGATTTTCTTTCCTCTCATTTTTGCTGTCATCTGTTAGAACTTGGCTTTGAAGCCTATTTGCTGTGGAGGACAGGATCATACAGCTTAACTACTCACTTGGACGGGAAGTGCAGTTTAGAAATAACATCTGTGCACCTGCTGGGACATTCACAGCGCTGCCAGGCCTTCCCTGATTACAACTATGTGAGGATTGCATGTCCTCTGCTGATTTCCTGCTCTCAAATTTGAGAGTGAAGATCCTGGCTCCTCCCTGTAATAAAGATCCTTTCTTATTTGATTTGAGTTTGACTTGAGCCTTTCAGGGATTAGGTGTACTGCAAGGGTTGAACATGCCCATGGGGAAGGAGTGCTGTGTGTTGGTAATCTGTGATGCAAAGCACTGGTGTGCAGGGTGCAGAGAGCTGCAGTTTCTCTCTGGAGAGCGGTGGGGTCACAGTGATGCCAGGCTTTGGATGGGGAGTTGGTTATAAAATGTTAAACAGCACAGGGAGCAGGAGTGATTACACTGCCCCAGAGCAAGCTGAAAAACCTATATTTATGTCTAAATACAGGCTGTGGTTTCAGAATTTGTGGTTCCTGGTGCTTTCCAGGGTGTCATGTGCTTGGTTGTGTATGGCCAGCAGAAATTAATGTCATAAGAGACTTGCAAGCTTAAAAAGGCTTTCATATATGTGTAATATAACAAAAAGCAGGAAGCTGCACTTGGAACTTTACAGATTTAAGTCTTTGTTAAAGAAGAAAAAAAGCTTCACAAGCTTTCCTTTTTTCATCCTTGTTTCACACAAGGGATGTTTTATTAAGATGTTTAGGATGTTCTCTCTGACCAGTTTATGGGGGGAGGGGGGAATGCACTGGGACAGAAACCTAAGTGGAGACAAAATACTGGACTTTTTTGAAACAAACTTCACCTTTCTTAATTAGAGGTGGGGAGCCTTGAAATTAGATAAATTAAAACCATTTTTACTTGAAGGGCTTTTAGCAAGGAAAGGATCTTTCTATGGCCAGGCCTAAAAAAGTCTTTAAGGCTTGCAGACACATTGGCCCAGGCTCTGTCTGTGAGCCCTGTGCCCAAAGACATGCAAGGCATGGGTTCCTTCTGTACCACAGCTGCAGGTTATTGACAGAGAGGCTCTGACCTCCTCATCCTGAGAAGGTGAAGAATTTGGAAGGGAACACAGAATGCCCCCAAGTCACCAGCACGCACTGCTCAGCCTCGCTGTTGGTTCTCTGCAGTCACAGCAGCACCACAGGCACAGCCAGGGCTCTCAAAACTCATACCTAGGCTTGAATAGAAAGAGTCAGACGCAGTCTGCAGTCTGATCACAAATAAAAAGAAAATGCATGTTTGAAAAACAAACTCTTAATCTGGTCTTGAATAGCAATTATGATGTGTTTAGCATAAAATAATAGTTACGGGGAAAATAGGTTTTGTTTTCCATTTGCAGCAATGTGGTTCCCTGTGAGATTTAATTAATGGCTCTCATTTATTCCTATTTCTTCCTATTCTGTGAGTGCTGAGTATAAAAGAGCACATTTAATTTGGCTTCTAGGCAGCAAACAAGTTCATTTAATGTTGATATAGAAGCATCTCTGGATTTCAGAGGGAAAGAGAGGAAGGGCCATGGAGGGGAAATGTGATTAGTGCCATTGATATCATAGACAGCTTGAATGGCTTTAGCAATCAGGGGCAATTTTTCTGAAAACCAAGTTTATATTACTGCACAACAATTCAGAGAATGGGGAATTATCTCCCATAGCACATTAGATAAATGGAGCCTGGAAGTTACAACCCTCTTAATCTGGATGCAACATTTTGTCTTTTGGGGTATGTAGGAAATGTTAGAGACACACACACCTATGCTCTCTTTCATCTGTTTCAATAAAGAAAAATAAAATTTCCTTTGGATAATGTTTTACTGGGGAATATATTTCAAGTTAAGCTTGAAATCTTCCTGTTGGATAAAACAGGATGTACTACACATTTATATGTGATATGGAAAGGGTCAGAGTGGCCAATCTGCAAAGTTCTTCCCACAGACGTAGAAACCAGAGAGTGGAGTGGGTTTTTGATTGATGGTTTGAGCAAGTCAACTAGAGGAGGGCTGTATTCCTTAAACTGAGGAAAGCCTTCCTACCAACTTGCATTTATTTCAAGATCAAGGCTTCAGGCTCTCATTTCTACCAAGCAGAGCCACTGGCACCCAGAACAGAAACCCAGTGCTATAAACTCGCGCCTGGTTCTTTTACAAGAAAAAGGCTGCTCCTTAAAGGCAGATTAACTGCTTTTGAGGAGTGTGTGGTTTGCAGGAGAGGCTGGAACTGAGAGAAGCAGCCTATTGTTTCACCTGGCAGTTATTTCATGCTTGCGTTTGGCTCACAGGGTGTAGAAAGATGATCAATGCTGAAAGGTTTTGTTCCTATCTTGTGACAGCAAAAGAGAGAATTAATAATAAAGCCATGGAAGCATAGGGGTAAAAACTGCTCAGGATCCTGTGCAAAGGGCATCAGTAGGCAAGAGAGAATGCTGAGGAGGACATGGTACCTAAAAGCAGCAACATTTCAGTTTCCTGACTGTACATAATGTGAAGTTTGAATCCCGCTCAGTTTTGTCTAACATACCTGCTCTTGACGTAGATCAGCCAGGATGGAAGCACAGGTATCCCTGCTTCTGATGACATGCCTAATTTATTAAAAAGATTTGGAATGGGAAATAGGGACTTATATTTTGTCTGCTGTAATTGTGTCATTCATCAACTGCTTTTTTGCCTTTGGCAATGGAGATATTGTCCTCTGGCACAGTACTCATTTTAGTTCATTTGGACTCTCTTAGTTTAATGGGGAATTTTTTCATATTTGTTACAACTTAAAGATGTGGGACTCACTCAATTTATACATACCGTAGGCTTTGGCTGTTTATCACCTCCTTGCTCCTTTTAAAAAAATCTTCTTTATAGTGTTTTCTGATGGAGTTATAAAACCCAACAGTATTGGCAGGAGAGGCTGGCAGAGCTGAGTAGCCGAGGGCCTTTTGGCCTTTGTGCAGATCTCTCTGCCCTGTAATGCTGTGCAATTTTCACCACTCATTCTTCTCACAAAATGTCCTCCCTGGTCTGTCTCCCAGCCCTGGGAAATGTCAATAGCAGCGCATTTGCTCACCAGATGTTCTCCTATCTGGTCTTAGGAATATTTGACTCCTATACCACCAATGATTTGTCATTTCCCACCACCTTGGGTCTTGAGTGCTCTTTGTACTGGTGGGAGTAATCCAGAGTATGAAAGAAATTGGAGGGTTTTTCAGGCAATTTTTGAAAGTGTTTAAGACATGAAATAGAACATGATTTGACCTGCATCCTGTGAGGTGAAAGGCAATGACTGCTGCTATTGACTCCTGAGTGCATATGCAGCTTTGTAAATGAAATGGTTAAGGGAAGAAACATTCTGGGCCTCAATAATCTGTGCTCAGTTCTGTTATATGAAGAAAGTAAGAAAAAAAAAAAAAAAGGAGAAA
>WAAG01081803.1:44280-71314 GCA_013390105.1 Tichodroma muraria
AAAAAAAAGGTGAGAACAAACAGCTCCCTGCATGCATTTGTGTGCTGGATTCATGAGGCACCTATCCTTGGAAGTACTTTGGATAGAACACTGTAGATGTGCTTTATTCATTGTGTTTTATGAACTGCATTTAGTGAGTATTATTTAAGACCAGAAAAGTTCTTTTTATTTTATTCCCTGACATAGTTCTCAGTTTTATTCCCAATTGGTTGAGTTATCTGACCTGGTACAATTTATTTTTTTTTTTTCCAAGAGAAAAAACACGGAGTTGCTGTGATTTGCATTGGCTTTCAGGTTCACTTGGCTTGGTAGAAAGTGCCTAATACAAAATCCAAGCAACAGATGCTCCTAGCTGGCTTTCTCTAGAGCTCACACACCTGCAAGTGCTTGCCATAAACTTGCTATAGGGGCTGCTCTTGGCCATCCTCCTGTTTTTTTAATGTCACTGTCCTTTGGCAATACATAGATCTTAGCGAAACAAGATGTTGTTTTTTGTCTCCAAGCTGTATGCATGTTTTTTCCCCAGTCTGCTGTGCGTCTTAGGCAGGCTGTGAGCTAATGATAAGATTGCTAAGGTGAATTCCCAGATCACCATGTTTTCTGCCAGAGATGAAAGGCCATGTAAATATGCTTTTGTGGCTCTTTCCTCAGATATAATTTCCCTATTCTCTTTTTCTTCTGCACTCTACTGACAATATGGAATTGTAATACCTCTGTCTGCCTGCATGGCCTCTTGCACAGTGTTATCAGGGTGCAATTAATAATTAAGCATTACATATTTTCACCAAAATTCCAGTTTATAGTGAAAACTTTACTCCAGTTTGTATTTATATTTCAATTTGTGTGAAATACTTCAGAATTTTATAATAAAATATACTTCTTCCAAAAATGTTAAATAATGCCTCTTCCAGAAGAAAAATATCTGTTTTGAAGGGACTAAGTCAAATATTTTAGAATTTGCTATATCCTCAACCCAGCAAGGGCAGCCAAACTAACCTTACAAATAGGGAAAAGTACTGAGAGATTCCAAGACTGCCAAGTCTCCTGTTCTACAGCAGGAAACCTGGAAGCTTAGGACAGAAACAATCTGATGCTGAATGTCTGCAGTCCCGTGGTAGAGCTCCTCTGTGGGACCTGGTGCCATTATGGAATTTCTGATCATCTGTCCCAAAAGCCCCAGACTTGTCAGGAATCTTACCACCTTACAGAATACAAGTACCTAGCAAGTAAAATATACCTTAGCCCATTTTGATGGCAACAGAAGCCTTGAATTGAAGCAATTTCCTCGTTGAATAGGAATATTTAATTAGGCACGCAGGGCATGTAGGCAGAAGGAAGAGGCTGCTTAGTTTTAAGGAACAATACAATTCCTTGGCTTTCAATTGAAAATGCAAGTTTATGCAAGATCTACAGCACACACCTAAAGGCAAAACTTAGGTCCATTTGAAAATCTGAATCCAGTTAATTTTTTTTTCTGCAAACTCTTTTGTTTGGGTCAAGTTGTAGAAAGAACAATTTAACCCTTCTTGGTCCATATGCAGTCAGTCATGTTAATGATGTTCCTCTTATTTTGACAAGTATTCAGAATATGTGTGACATACATAGAACCGTGGCATTCCCTCATGGTAGGTCCTCAGGCACTGAAAGAGCTGATGACATTTTATAAAATGCAGTTATGTAAAGCATTGCTGGAGGCAAGACTGTGAAGCTAAAGCTTTGCTGTTTCCAATGCAGAAAAAAGAGTTCTAATGTGTTTATCTGATCTCAATTGTCATCAAAACTAGCCTGGGCTTATTAGTTACAGTTAACGGGACTCTTCAGTTCAGCAGTCACTGAAGTTATTTCTTAATTAGTGGAACAGGAATGCAAAATATTCTTCATATTTAAAGTTGGTTATACTCATTCATAGCTTATTGAACTAATTAGAATCCCCAGACAACCTCTTATTTTTATCTAAGAGAATAATGTTCCACATCTCATCACTGATTTAGTATTTCTTTTAAACTGAACTGCTGTGGAATCTAAATTTAGAAAGGAACTCTGAACAGGGACAGTTTTGGCATGGCTTACCAATGAATCGCTCATGCATCATCCCACAACAGATTTGGATGAGTAATGTATTTTTGTAATGAGCAGTACATACATCTTTGTCAATCTTTAGGTTTAACTGGGAATACACTCAACTCCCTCTAGTGCCATATGTAATACAGTTTTGGGGTCCTGTATGATTAAAATGGCAATTATGGATGTCAGTGACATTACACTGGTATTTAACACTGTGAGTTGGAAAACAGCAGGTGTAAGAAAGGAAGGAAAGTATCTCCTTGCAATAATACTTACATAAAGATGTACTAAATTTCTGCAACTTGAATCGTTCCTGTTTAAGTTTGGTAAAGTTAGTTGAACTTGATCAATGAAAGGCAGAAGTAGATCTTCCTTGCATTTGTCTTATTGATAACTTTTAAAAGGTTTTCTGGTCCTAATGCTTCTCTTGGTAACCCTGTTAGCTATGGTCAAGCAATTCCTGTGAGTGTAGTAAGGTTGCAAGTGCATTCACCTGCTCAAGAATTAGGACTCTAATGGCTGGCCTGCTAATTTTTGTTTACTTAGTTTTTTAGGGGAAGATTCTCAATGGCAGGCTGCAGGAAGCCTGGAATTAGGTTTTATTCACTTTCACTGACATATCATGAAGGTGATTTGTGTTAACCATTTAGTTTGCAGTTTCTGTGTACCTCAAGGTGTGCAGATTCTTTGAAAGCTACAGTAGATTTATGCTTGGAAATTGTTATAGCAGTTAATGAGTGACTAAGGCAGAGCAGAGAAGAAAATTATGAGCCAAACAAATGGATTGTGACAAGCAGTCTTTGTGTAAATTACTGTACACAACTGCACAGTATTTCCTGCAAATTGTGCTCTACAAGTTGAAGATGTAATTAATGAAGTACTATAACAGATTAGTATTTGAGTCATTTTTCTTATTAGTAATCTCTAATGCCAGCTAGGAGAATTTTATTACCTTGCCTGGGTTTGGAGATTTATTTATGGAAGCTGTGGTCACAGACTAGTAGAGGGTTTTGGGGTGTATTTTTTTGCGGGGGGAGGGTGTTTGACACTTCAGTCCAAAGTTATTATTGGTTAGGCTTGCTATGAAATATGAACTTTTTTCCTAGGTCATTCTAGTACTTAGAGATTTCTAGGCTTGAAAAAACACCTGCAGACACGCACACACACATCTATCAGACATTTTATTTCCAGCAGAAACCCCTTGGAAAACCAAACTGGACAATGGCTACTGGCACGTAAAGACAGCCATGTTTCACGTTGGGTACAGCAGCCTTGTATTGATCTGAACGGAGAAGTCAAAGACACAGACCAGTGACACAGTGCTTGGGAAGCTCTCCTCACATGTGTGTGCTGGCAGTCACAAACTGGTTCATGCAGCAGAACATGATATTCCAGGCCAAGTGGTTGTATTTAGATACATGAAAGTACGTGAATGTGTCCTTTGGCTTCTACTATTCCTTAAATTCTGTTCTAACGCCCATGAGATGGAGCGGTCTGCCGCAGCTTGAGTTTTGTGCTGGATCTCTTAAACATGCTACGAACCAGTGGGGTACGATAGCAATGCTGCAGCTGAGCATGGATTGATTTTAACAGGACTTAGTGATTTATTGCATCAGGTGGAACAGCAGGGTACAAGGTAGCATGCTATGATTAGATTTAAGCAACATAACTCAATGTGATGGCTGAAATGTCAAGAGGGGAAGGCATTCATTTTTCTGGCCAGCCAATATTAATGCCCCTACCTGATGTCCAGCATAATTTTTTTCAAAGAGTCAGAAGAGTGGGGGAAAGTTTACAGGGAGAGATATATGTAGTTTTTCTGAACAAAGAACATCACGAACAGAATGATTTATAATAGATGGATAACAATCTAAGTTTATATCTGGCTGTTTTAGCTGTAACTAGCAGTTACATGGAATCTTTCAAGACCAAATCATCCTTAATCCCAGTTCAGAGCTTCTGTTCTTACAGCCCATCTGTTCACATGACAAATTTGTCAAATTTCAGAAGACTGTTGCTCTGCAATTTTACCATACCCCAAAGTGCTGCTGCATAAATAAATCAAAGTGAAAACTGAAGAACTTTGGCTTGGGATAAAGTATTTTGCCTATTATATTTTCAGAATTTTTTTACAAAAAATTTCTATTATTTCATGATAACTCTGATATATTTATTTTTGTCTCTGGTAATGAAGACTCATTAATTTACTAATTTTTTCTCACCAAATCTTTTTGTTCCAAACTGTTTGCATGAGATTTTGCTAGCCTGTGTCTCCAACCCTAAAAGGTGAGACACCTGAATCAACCCATAAAAAAATCAAGGAATTCCACAGATAAGAGATTATGCCCACTAAGCTAGTTAATTAGGGCAGTATTGTATTTAATTTATTTGGTTTTATTGCTCATTTTTTTCTATGACAGAGGTTCTGGTACCAGGAAAGATTCCAGCAGAATTGCAAGGATTTTTTTGTGTAGTAGACCCGTGTGTGGTGGGGATTGGGCCAGGCTGGGCTGTGCACCAGAGCTGGCTGTGCAGCACAGCATCACCGTGGGTTTTGCAGTTCCAGATGAAGTGGAAGCATGAGGATGTATTTCCTGCCTCCTGCACCTTGTGTAGCTTTTCTCTCAGCACTGCTGGTAGAGATAAGGTAGAACTGTAGATGCTTCTGCACCTTAACAGCATCTCTGCATTTCTACATGGCATCCTTCTGTAGCCCTTGGCACAGCCTCAAAGCCACCAAAGGCCACGTGCTTAAGTGAATTCATGCTGGAACCTCCTTGTTTTCAACCTACCACAGAAAGACTTGGAAAATGACTATTATAGCCTCTGCCTTTCAATGGCAGGGGTAGATTTTCCCTTCCTGCACAGTTGTGTACATATCTCATGTCCTTAAATTCAATCCAGGTTATTAAAAAATCATTATTAAAAAATAATCCAGGTTCAGCAATTCCTCAATCATAGGAATGAGCTTTATCCCAGATTCCTTGGCTGTCACTTTCTTCCACATGGGAGTTCTGGGGAAGAAACTCTTAGACCTTCCCACCTTCTTGAGGCACAAGAGAGCTTCCACCGCGTGGAAATGTGTAAAGGCTAATGCAAAACTTCTCTTAATGAGGATCTGAGGGAAGAACTTGCACAGCATGGCCAAGATGAAGCTTATTAACTGATGAAACAAAATATCTCTTTAATGATTCTTTTCTTAATATTCTCCCTTGGGCAATTTCTGAATTATTTCTGGTTTGTTTTTTGATTTTTCTCTGGCCAAATAAGGGCTAAGAAGAGTAAGAGCCCTTTAAGAAATACTGGTAACAAAGAAAGTAATTTGTTTTCTGGCTGAATAAAATACTGCCTTATCCTGAAACTTTTGGGAAGTATTAGTATTACCTTAGAAGGTATTAGGAATTATCAATTTAAGCACCTTCAGGTTTTTTCCAGGACAGGATATTGGTGACAGGGAGAACAAGTGGGTGAGGGGAGTCGGTGTGATGTAGTTGCAAACCCCTGAAGGGTTATTTTGATGGGTCTCATGAGATCCGTCTCAATTTTGCTCTTTGCCATAGTGCTTGTTCTGCCATTCTGTGAGTGTGTGCAAAGCAGGTTTTAAAGAGGAAGGAAGTCTTATCGCTGGGATAAGTCGTGTTTTGGTCTCCTGTTTTAAGGCCACCAGAATTTAATATTTGAGTAAGATGTAATTAATAATGGGTGGTCACTTGGAATAAGATTTTCTCAGCTAGCCATTGCAGCTTATTTGTTTCACTGAGGAAAAAGTTCTCCATGGAAAGAGAACCAGGCTGCCTCTGAAGAGAGGTAATGAGGTGGTGCATGGAAGTGTATTCCTAAGGTGTCCATCGATGCCCACTGACACCTGCACGCATTGCCTGGGTGCTGTCTTGATCAGCTGAGCTTGTGAAAATTCCCTGCACCATTTCAAAAGTAAATGACTGTATGTAGGTCATTTGTCCATGCCACTGAAATTGTATTCTCAGTAATGGATTAGTGTGTCAGGCTGCATCATACAGAAATGATTCTTTGAGTGAGCAACCCTCATTTAGAGTGTACCCAGTACCAGACTATGTGAGGCATATCAGAACTTCAGATCAGGTTCTTGTGCAGTCATAGAAGATTCAGTGTTTGAACACAGAGTTCAGGGAAGAAATTTCACCAGTGTGTTTCTGCTGCTTTGCATGTAAGGGATGAGAATGTCCTCTCTGTTTTGAAGATCTTTCCTAGACACCCCCTGCCAGCCAGCTCCAGATCTGTGGTGCCCATTTAGCACCAGTCCCTTGAAATGCACAGATCTACTCAAGCAGTTTTTGGCTTATTTTGTGCAGTGGTCTGTAATCTGAAGTGACTCCTTGTTTTGTGTGCTAAAAATACCCATGGCCTCAGGGTGTGCAGGTGTTCCAGGTGCTGTTTCCAGTCTCTCTCTGGTGGTGGTGGGATGCTGAAGCAGCTGGTGGCTTACGCCATAACCCACACCCTGTGCTCCACCTGCCCAGAGGGTTCAGGTGTCTCTGGCATTGCCAGCAAACAGCTGGGATTTCTTCTACCAGAACCTGATCTTTACATGTTGATGCAGCAGCATGACCTTAATTCCTGCACCATGACTGAATTTGTAGAAAATCTTGAGTCTGTTCCTCTTTTGCCCCTTTCCCCCTCCTGCTGATATCTGTTTCTATTTCTATTTTCCTGCTCCCTCAAAAGAAGCTCTAATGCATAATGTTCACAAGAAGGAAACATCCAAGAACTATTTCTCTGACAACCAGTGAAAAGTAGAAGCAGTGTGTGTTAATTGGCTATTGTTTGTTGGAAAAAAACCCCTCTAAATAACTTCTAAAAGTTTGGCTCTGAAAGAGATTTGACCTTTGTGTCTCAGGATGACTATATCAGCTAAACCTTGTGACAAAATCTTAGAAGTGGCCTAATTTCTACTATTACCATGATGAGATACAATTTCTATGGAGCAGAATGGGCTCCAGTGTTTGCCACAGGCATTTTTCTGTCTCTGCAACTAAACTGTTGATAAACTTTGGCATATTAATTAATCACAGTGATTTGACGGCAAGCAAATTTCACTTTATAGATTTTATGGATATTGTTCACTAAGCCATTCTTATTTGAGTATTTTCTCATTCAGATCTTGACTGGCTACCTGGATCAATGAAAATATTTAATGCTTGTTCGTTTACTGTTTAGATAAAGCACAGTTTTGACTAGAGCCACACTTGCCGCAGCTTTCAGCTGGCAAAGTGATATTGTTCAGAGATGTCATGTTATGCCATTATGTCAAGAGAAGTTCTTAAAAAGGACACAATTTCCATGGCAGAAATATGTTCTTATAACGAAATTTTTCTGTTTGTGTAGTTCACTGGAACACCAGCATGAAACTGAACTCTTGATAACACAAATATCTGTCAGTATTTCATTGTTACAGCAAGTAGCTGGAGAAAATAGTTGGGTTTTTTTCTTTTTTATTTTTTCTTTTTTTTTAACCTCTAGAAACCATTTTGAGTGGGTTTATGACTCCTTTTCCTCCTGTGGGCATTCTTATGGCAGCACTATGATCTCAGCACAATGTTAAAATGTCCATATTGAAAGAAGGAAAAATAAAAACACCACTTGCAAATGTAGATTCATCTGTAAGAAGTGAAGAATAATCCTGACTTCCAGGGGGGTTGAAGCTCAAAACTTCAAAACCTTTTTTTTTTTTTTTTAAATTAATGAAGACCTCCCACTGTTTTTCCTACTTCTTATTTCCTTATTCCTGAGCTTCCTTTTTAGGGGCTAATCTAGGCCAAGGACAAGAGAGGTATTAAGAGAATAGACTTCTAAATTATCCATCTTTTTAATAATCTCTTTAATTACCATGACTGTTTATATATTTTACCCGAAAACTACACCAAGTGATTTGGCTTTTTCATCACTGGCTGATATTGACTGTTCATGCAGTACTTGAAGAAGTTTATGGCAAAGGATAGTCATTAACTTGCAATGAGGAATGGCCTCACATATAAATTTAGATATATAAACTCAACACACCTTCAGCTCTGCTTTCAAATGCTCCACTGGAGTAATGTGTGAAAAACTAACAAAAGTGTTTGGCCCTGAATAAATTCTGATGTATGGATCTTCTATCAGTCTGCATGTGACTTTCTGAAATGAAGCAATTATGTAAAAAAAAATAAAATGGTACTAGGTGCACAGATTCTTTTGTTTAGAAATTTCTTATTGATTTTGCCAAGACTTTCTGTCATCTGGAAGAAACTGAGGCTCTTCATTTGGCAAATATGAACACATTATTAAAGAAAAAGAAACCACTCTACTAGTGTGGGTGCACTTTCAGTCATTTGCCAACACTGACAAATTAAGCCAATATTATAAAAAATAGTACTTTTTTTTTTTTCCCCAGATGCTCCAAAGCAATTACTGTGAAAGCTGTTCTTAGTAATGAGCATTACCCTTGTTTCAGAAATGGAGAAATCAAAGTTACAGTAAAATCTAACCAAGGGCAGAAATTAAATATCAAAACTTAGAAACCCTGTGGTTATTGAAGATTTTTGGTTCCCTCACCAGAACAGTGCATGTTCTTTGATCACATGGTCTGGATGCCCTTGAATAAAATTAAATAAGTCTTTAATGAATACTGTAGTAGCGTCAGTGCTCTGCTCTTACTTCACTTGCTTAAAATTATACTGGTCTCCCACTCCAAACAGTCTGGGGATGTGAGAGATCTCTGTCCTCTTTGCCAGTGTTAAATTAGGGCTTGATTGGAAGATGCACTCTTCCCTATGAAATTGTGTGTACACGTTTTCAAGTTCCACAGAGGTTACTGAAGTGTGTTTAAGTGTTAAACTGTTGGTGCCTTGATTCCCACCTTCACCTTCTGCCTTAAGCACTTCGGTAGGGGCGTGGAAGTCAAAGGTTTCAATGTGAGCATCTGGAGAGGATTTCTTCAGGGATTTGGATTCATGTTTGGATTGTTCCTCACCATCAGGGTGATGTCAGTTTTCAGACAGAAGCTTATCCAGATATTACTTCCACAAAGCAGGAACAACCCAATCATTAAGACACTGCAAATCATTATGGGGACAGTGATGACTTAATTCAATGCAAGGACAGGGTTTCTCCATCTCTTGAAACTGTTGAAAGTGCTGCTTCAGCTGAGCTACCTACAATGGTTAGCTACTAAATGTTTCAGGATTTATCCTTATATGTAAGCATATTCCAGATCTCCACAAACAGAAAACCTGGCATTCACCTTGGGTCCCTGAATTGGAAATGGGTCTAGTGTGGGCCAGTTTCTCATTGTTTTTGCTTCACAGTTTCTTAGTTTAATACACCTGTGCTGTACCTCACAGAAGAGATGAGATACCCTGTCATGCTGTGTCCCAAACACAGAACAGAAAGACAGACTATGCTCCCAGGAGACTGGGCTCTGTGTGGAAATCAAGGGAAAATAGGTAGGGAAGGAAGCAAGGGAGTTAACATTGGTCAGACTGAGAGGGAGTGGTATTGGCAGTAGCTGGACAGTTGTTTTCTTAATATTTGTGCATTAAGCTTAAAATGAAAAAATGTTTTGGAAAAGAAAAAGGGATTATTAATGCTGTCTGGCCTTTGTTTTTCCTTATCTTTGTGAAAATATTTTCAAAAATATTTTTAGTAAACAGAAAAACCCTTTGGAGCAGATTGCTGCAGATGGTTTTGCTTAACAAGCTGCATCTGTCTGAAGATTACTAGTACTATTAAGTTGCCCTTTATTCAGCTGATCTTTCGAGATGGAAGCCCAATGTGTGATTATATTGACATATGTTGATATTAATAAGCGATCATCAATATAAATAGTCGGAATTGCATCCATGCCCCAGAGAAGAAGCAGCACATTCCAGCAGCCCACAGGAGGCAGGGGTATGAGCCGAGGTGCACTGGGTCAGAGCGTGGTGCCTTGCCCCGGGAGCTGTCTGCCTGCACGTCCTCAGCAAATGTCACTGCAGCAGCGAGGACAGCTCCCAGCAGGGCTGCCAGCCAGGCCTCGGCCAGAACAGGGCCTGTCCCTGCCCCTGCTTCCACAAGAGATGCTGAGGAATTTCCTGAGCTTCTCCGCACTCTGCTTGCTCCTCACTGTCAATGGGGGTCTGCCCTGTGGAGGTGTTCGGCCCCTTTTTTTTGCTGTGTTTTCTTGTTCTCTGCATTGCTCTGAGTTTCACAACATAGGTGATAGAGTTTTCATAGAGCTATAATTTCTGTCAATATAGCACCGTGTGTTTATCACAGCTTTTAGTGACTAAGACACCAAAAAACCTGACAGAATAAAAGAAAAAGTGGGTTTTTCCTCAGTAAACTTTATAGATTTTAGTATATATCTCAGAAGGTTTCTGGAATTCAAACTTAAATTACAGGGTTTTTTTATAGGTCAACATAATTTTTGAATGTTGCTTGCCCACTAGAGATTGTGTTTCATATGCAGTAAAACACAGGGTAAAAGTTCAATGATAGCCACAAAAGGCTGAACATGACAGAAAATGTTTTATCAGAGAGGGAGGTTCACCATTAAACCAATTCATTTAAAGATATGGTGGATTTATCCTGTGTTGCTTGTAAAGTACTTTTAAAGTAAAAAAGCTGTAAGGTTGAAGCAGAAATTACTGGTTGAAGTTTTATGGTCTGTTCCTTGTAAGTGCCCAGAATAGATACAGGTATTAATCACTCCAGACTTTAAAATTAATGATTTTAAGTTTGAATCCTTTAATTCTTTTGAATTCCTAAAATGAAATTAATGAAAATTTTGAAATGATTTTCATGAAATTAATGAAATTTTTGAAATTATTTTTGCATCATTTAAATTTAAGTTTTTTAAGAGTGGTAAACATTTGCAAATTTAGACCTTGAGCAGGTCTATTTCATAAAGTCTCTTCAGCTTGTTGACTTACTTTAAAAGCAGAGGCATAGAAAGGGTCAAGAGAAATAGAATAGTCCCTTAACTATGTTAGTTGGGCCTATATAATAAAGATGAAACTGAAAACCCTTTCCAGGGAAGTTGAGCTAGTAGACAGATCCCTAAGAGGTCTAAAATTTGAGATTTAATTAAGAGGTCTAAAGCAGGTTGCTGATCTGCTGGCAGTGCCTGGTGTCGAGGCAGTTACTGTCACTGTAGTACAAACTAAACAACCACACTCCTGTTAAGGTAGCCTCGAGGCCCAATATTTCTGATGTTGCAGCAGCTTTTCACAGCTTTTTTGAGGGGACTCAGAGGATTCAAGTAATCCACATTTTATTCCACTTACAGACTGAAGGGCATTATCAGATGTACAAACCAGTTGTCTTTCAGTGAATTAAAATCCTGCTTTAGAAGAAATGACTGGACCATTCTAACTCTGCTTGGTTAAGGACACGTGCTTTGAGTAACAGCATCACAGCATTTGGAGGATCTTGCTGTGTGCAGGAACGGCTAAGAAAGACAAAAGACTACTTGATGTTCCCTTGAGTCACCCTCCCCAGCAGGAATGTTCAGAAGTCTCCTGAACAGTTGTCTGGAGGTAACAGAAAGCACTAAAAAGGTGCCAGGAGTAGGATTGCAATGTCAGAGCTCTGTCATGGATCATTGTGGGACTTGGCCGCTGAGGTGCCTCCATCTCAGCCCACCCCTCTGCAAAGAACTACTCATTCTCCATGACAAACTTCTAGGAGATCATCATACTAAACAAAGAAAAGCCAAATATTTATTTCTAACTTTCCTTCTCTCTTTGAGCTCATGCAAGAGGGAGTATATTGCTTGTTTCATGATGGACATATCTGGAATTGTAGATTATTGGGTGATATTAGAAAAGATTAATTTTTTCAACACTAGTCTCAGCTTTGCAAAATGGTTCTTTAAGTGGACATTTTAAGCCAGTGGGGGGAAAAAAAAATCATATATTTAATATGTTCAATATATTTATTTTATTTAAGTATATACCCCCACAAAGGTATGGCTTTGCTGGCTGCAGTGAAGCACTCAGAACTCATCAGCTAAGTACAGTTTGGTAGCAAAGCCCTTCTCTCCCAGAAGAGTGGAGAAGTACCTTCAGAGTCCGTGAAGAGAGGGTAGGACAGTGAGAAGTAACAGAAATGTGTGGTGCTCAGCATTGATGGTATAATGGAGATATTCCTAGGCTAAAGATCTTTAATTCATGGAGGCTTAAGGGGAAATCCTGACTGTATTGCAATCAGTGTTTTTCAAATTAGGATGGTTTTTAAATTTTGAAACAAGAAAAGGAACAGAACTCCACACCAAACAGTTTGAATTAAATTATTCCCATTTAAAACTGCTACTGCTGTCTTCAGATCCTAGCTGATTCTTAACACAAAGAATGTGTAGCATTTTCAAAAGGGTGAATGCCTTAGCAGATGGCATTACTGTAGTTGGTTTTTGAGGTGCTGCATATCCTCTGTGGTCCTTGAATAGATTTCAGCAGACATAGGCCCTTTTTATGGTTTATGAATGTTGGTATTCTTTATATTCAGGACACAGGTAGCTGAGGGAGAATCTTTGTCCACTATGCCATTGGTTATCATCTGTTTTCATCCTGAACCTTGCAACATCAATCATATGAAAAATAAAAATCACTTTTTCCCTGAGCTGTTAACAAGTGCCATGAAGATGGATGTACAGGTACAGATTTGAACACAACTGGTATGGAAATCTTCAGGGGGAAGCATCATGGGTCAGAGGATTGGCAATGCCAGGAGCAGCCTCAGTTCAGAAATGAGGAAGACCTATATTCTGCTTTTAAAAAGGAAAAAAAAAACCATAATGAGAGCAAATAATGACCGAATTGTGGAAGCCTTTTCCGTGGTGCAGTGAAAATCTGTGCGTGACTATGTGAGAGCTGCTTAGAAAGGGGCCTGCTGAGACAGTGCCTGCAAGAGGGGGTTGAGTTGTTGTGTTATGCTGAGCTGACTCATTGATTAGCAATTAGATATTTCTATTGATGAGGAATCTGGATAAAAAGACCCTCAGGTTTGTTGCACTAGCAGCTTGCATGGCTGGGCACCTGGATCTTCCTGCTGGGCCAGCAGTAGGTATTGATGTGCCAAAGCATTGGTGAGACAGGTCAGTGTAGCAGAGACATAGACTGCATCTCAGGATTCCCAAAATATACTTTCGTGTTTTGTTGCAGCCCAGAAACATCCAAGATCAAATTATTTAGGTGACTAAGTGGAGCAAAAAAATGCTGAAGTTGGCATGGATCCAGGCTGTTCAAAAGCAAGAGGGTATTATTATAATCAGAATGGGACACCTGATAATGCTACCAAATTTTCTTTTTTTCCCCTTCAGTTGCAAACTTCCTGTTCCTCTTTGTAAGGGTCACTGCAAAACCTCAAAATAGTGCTGAGAACAGCTGATGATTATTGACTCTGCCTTGTGAATATTTATTAGTTTGTATAAGAGAAACATGTTTGGCATAAAACGGGTATGGTAGAAGACCTTACACTGGACTTCTAACTGGTACTGTATGGAAAATGTGTAACTAAAGAAACTCTATGATGTCAGATACTATTTAGATACTGAAGCAAGCTATAATTTGAAATGCATACTAAATTATTTTTTTTCCCTGCTTCTACTAAGCAAATATTTGTGGTGTATCCAGCACTGGATGTGGATGCACCATATGGAAATAGCATACTTTTAGGAGAACATTTTCTGATTTCTCCTGACTCTTATATTGTTTTTTAAGACTAAGGGAGCAGCCAAGTCATATTGAAAATGTGCTTGTGCCTGAACTGAGCGAGAACTAATCAGATTCATGTAGCTCTAGATTGACTATTCAGTATTTGACTCACTGGACAGCTTTGCATCAACTTTGATAGAGCATATTCCATAAAGTGCATTGCTTGAATGGTTGTCAGCTTTTTCGTGCCAACTTGATGTCAGTCATTGTCATTAGCAACTCTATTGCCTAAAATGGACTTTAATTTTAATATCACTGTGATGAAGGTGGGGGAAAATATTAATGTATCATAGTAATTAATGCTTGGCATAGTTTATCTGTGGACAAGAGCTGAAATGTTCATCTGTGGAAATAGTTTTGATCTACACTTTTCGAGTGTCATCACTTATCACTTGTCCTTGGCTGGCAGATTCCTGTGGTTTCATTGGGGGGTTGTCAATGGTGGGAGTTTTGGTCCAAGAGTTTGAGTGTGAAGCAGATGACACAGTCAGCACAGGTGAATTTTAAAACTCATGTTTGTTGGAGGAATTATCTTAAATAGGGATAATTTGGCTTAACCTCATGAGATTTTTCTTATTATGAAATCTATGAAAGAAAACCTGGTGTAGTTATATAGTTTCTGGCATCCAATGTTATATTTATCATTTCAGAGCTGAAAGTTTCTGAAAGGACTCTCTGAAATTTAGCTTGGCTTCAGATTTTGTATCATTTGATGTTTCACATCTAAAAAATTAGGCTTTTTTGCTTTAGCAATTACAGGCACTCTGCTGTCCTCTTGGATGTAGTTGTCTGTACCTGATACAGGAACAAGGTTTCAGTACCTAAAAGATTATTTCAGGAGTTACTTTATATTCACTTTATTGTAACTGAGAAGGAATTTGGTTTGTGAACCTTAAAATTAGGGGGAAGAAAAGGACCAAGGGTCCAGTCAGAAACTGTAGATTCTGTTCAGAAGCATATTCACAAGTTATCTATATACAGTAATTATCATCACAACATTTTAACTAATCACAACTCAAAGAAATTTTTTTGTACAGTGATCCTATAATTAAGGAAGGTTTTTTTCATGTAAACCTAGAATTAAATTGTGTATTAGAGCAGACAGGTCACTGTTCTATGGAGACACCAAAATCTAATTTGTACTGAATTCAAAGGCTCTTGATCAAGATCATGCATTGAGTCTGTAGAGGGATAGGTAAATTCCAGTTCCAGCTTCTGCAGTGTCCATATTCATGTACCTCTAGAGAATGGGGTATTTCTGAATACTGTTTCAAATGCATATGCAAATTGAAATGAAATTGAATCAACTTTTAGAATCTGAAATTCTTAAACTGAATGTTTAGAAAAACACATGTATTCATCTGGATCTTAGAAATAGCTTGTAAAATTAGAGTTATTAAATAATCTTATATCATCTTTGACCTTTGGTGATAAAGAGGTTGTGGCAATTCTTAATAATTTCAAGGATACATCTGAATTTGCATTTATTCTAAGTCTTTTCAGCTCATGGCTTCTTTCTATGGAGCCACCTCACCTTAAAAGAGACTTTTTCAAGGTGATCAATGCAAACTTAGCAGCAGAGTATTTTGATCAGCTGATCTTTCTTGTTTCCTTCTATTTTTTTCCCCCTTTCTTTTCTTCACACTATTTCTCTTGTGGTTTTTGTGGTTAGTACTTATCTTGTCATTTTGAGCACAACCACTTTTGGTTTTCTGGACATTTTTGTTTAACTTTTTACTACTCTCCTGTGCCTCTAAATTAATACGTCATAAATAAATCAGGCTGTGATGTGAGTATGAATAAGAATTAAGTTGAATATAGAGTCAATGTCATTTCAAATGATAAAGGAAACAACCCGTAATCAAATTCTGAATATGGATTCTCAAAGCACTGGTAAATGCTAATAAATAAACCAAAGACAGTTTATATTATATACCTTTGTTATTTATACATACACCCATATTACTAAAATATTTATAGAATGAAATGGGAAAATGTACTTGCTGCTCATCTTTCATCAAGAAGAAACTATCAATAAAAGAAAACACAAAGAAATTAAGAAAGTGTGTTAAGTTCTGGGGGAACTCAAACAGACGAAGGCAGGAATCGGTGCCATAAAGTTATTTATTGAATAAAAGCATCAGTCTGTAAATGCATCAGTCTGAAGGCGCAGCCCAAGTTGCTAAAGGGTCCTTCTCAGGACAGAGCCCCGAGCAGCAGCTGGAGTTCCCCGAGGCCTCCCTGGCTCAGGCTCGGGCAGCAACCAGAGATCTTGTGACCTTCGTTCTTCTTTTCTTCTTTCTTCTTCCGTGTGGATGCGTGCATGTGAAAATGCGTGCAGGTGAAGCAAAAGCCAGCAGCAGTGAGTAGAGAGCAGCGAACAGCAGGCCTCAGGTGAGGGTTTTAATTTGACCAATCAGCTAAAAACACGATTCTAAAACAATCTCTCTGCGCCTATTAAAATTATACTTTAAAATGCGGAAGGCGGTGTCAGTTCTCACCCATCTTTACGTGTATTTATGCACATTGCTCTACCTGCGTACGTGTTCTGTCTGTTTATATTCATGGCTTTATCTAAAAATGCAAAACAATATTCTGCTGTGTTTCAGTTGTGTCTAGGGGAAGCACTGAACTTTTAACTGGAACTTAGGGCACTCCGCTTCTACTAAGGCACTCAGAAAATCATGAAATATATTCTTACTTACTTAACACTAAAACTTACCCTTATTTATGTGGTTTAATATATTTTAATTTCTCTAAGGGCTTTAACTCAAATTGTACATTCTTTTCTCCCTCTGAGAGAGTCAGAGGGGGTCTAACTTCTTGATTTCCAACAAAAGTGCATAAAAATAAAATAGCTTGAAGAAATATTATTTTTGTCTAGAACAGAAATGTAGTTTCCAAATTTTCTTTGAGGCATTTCACTCATTGACTCTATTGATTGAGGGCAAAGATGAAGAAGATGCACACAGTATGTGCTATGTATTCATATCCTGTGGAATCCAGCGTGTCCCAGCCAAGTCAATGCTCTAAAAGCCACATCCAAAATCTTTAGACAGAAGTTCAATGCTGAAATAAGGCATCTTATGATGCTGGGGAGTGAGTCTGGGGAGGTTGAGCATCACCAGCTGAACCAAGTACATATTATCTACGGAGCTGTCTGTGATAAGACACCACAGAGTTGGCACAGCAAGCTCTGGTTTTGTGTCTTTCACTGAGAAAAAGAGCTAAAGTTTTTCTGCTGGTCCTTGTAAGTTACTGTTTCTCAATAGACCAAGGTGGAGCTATTTGATTTCTGTCAATTTTTTCCTTCATGGCATGTAGATAGAAACTGAAATTCTAATAACAGTGACCATGTTATCACCACCATAATGAAACATCTTTTCTCAACTTGCAAGTTTTTATCATTAAGAATTTCATTGCTTTACAGGGAACAGCAGGTGAATTTGCTTGTATAGCTAAAGAGAAAACAAGGGCTGCTTTTTACATAATCCACTACAGATGTTACCTGGAGTTTGCCTCAGAATACATTAATATGGCTTTTGTAAGCAGATTTATAATTGGCAATATATTTCAAATGCCTTGGAAGTTTAACTTGGGCAGGAGAGGAAAAGCGATAGCACCATTTGCAGAAGTTACTTTGTAAATTCAGTCTGCGGTCAAACTTTGTGTGCCCATAACTTTCAGGAAAAATAAATTAGAAAATGCAGTCCATCACTTTTCTGTGAAGGGTTATATGAGGCGATTCAGGAAAATCACTGCACTGAATGCAGCCAGGCTTGAGACCAAGAGAGAAGGATAGAGGGAGTAAGAGATGGCTTTGGTGCTCCAGGGAAATCTTGTTTTCTGCCAGGCCCTTTTGAAAAAAGGGATGCCTGCAGGAGCTAATGGGTGGCTTTAGGTATGATGAGCCAAACTGTCTTCGAGATGGACACAGCTAGTTACAAATGGGAGAGGGTGATAAAGCCATGATGAGTCCCAGATGAATGAGACAAGACACCCTTGTGATTACCCCAGACACCCTGTACAGCACACTGTGGAACCCCACCTGGTAATTCATGCTAAAATTAGTGTCTCATCTCAAAAGATGCTCAGTATTGAGCAAAAAACTTCAATAATTTTGGAAGCGATTTAACAGGTAGGGTAGGGGTAGCAACAGCAGAAGTTAGAACTGACCTAAATTGAACTGTTGTGTTTAGGAATCAAAAAAATTCTGAATAGGAAAACTGAATGAAAAAAACCCCTAAACAACAAAAAGAAAACCAAAGCATTTAGCCATGAATATTATTTTAAAAACCTTGAGTTTTTAAAACCCCTGTGTTTACTATCAGTGTATCCTGTATGACTGAATTTGATGCATTAAGTCCTAAGAGATGAATTCTGGGGCAGTAATTGTTCATAGTGGGGTATGGCCAACAGAATTAAGCTCTGCTTCTGAGAGAATCTGCAGTTTAAAAAAGGAACTAACATACATGGTGTTAGAAGGAAGTAGTGATCATCTTTGTGAGGGATAATCTTTCAAAAATATCCATGAAATTAGAAAATGAATCATTAACTCTCCAATGACAGTTGATAATAGCATTACCTTCATTGGACAGATTACGAAGATCTGCAAAAAGAAGATTTAATATGTATTATACAATTTCTAGCAGGTTAAAGGCTGCATGAAAACCTTTTAATTATTAGAAATAATCTAGGCAAGCAACACCTCCTCCTCCCCATTTGTAGCACCGCTCAAGTGCCTACACAGTCCTATTCTTTTCTAGCCATTATGGACGTATTAGGTAAAGGTACACTTCAGAAATAGGAAGCTATATTTAAGGAATCGTGTCTCATTTCCCAGCTCTCTGTAGGTTTTCAAAGACAGCATTGCTTATATTTAGTAGCAGTTTTACTGAGAGAAAAGAAATACTTCTTTCAAGAGAGGCTGCCTTTTCAAAATGTTTTTCAAAATAATTTTTAGTCTTCAAGAAGATATGCTAAGGATCCATAGCAGTGCCCTTGCAAACGAGTAAATGATGGCTGGAAGGGGCCAAAGGCTAAGGCAGGTCAGGGAGTGAATTTGTTATGAAGTTTGCTTTATTCAAAGTGGAGGTGACCTGATTGAAGTGATAGTACCCATTCCTTTGCTGGAAGGAATTTGTACTGTTGTACTGAGCATTAGGAGGCTACTGGTGTCTGTGTACAGGCTGGCAGTTTTTCTCTAGGGACACCCTCTAGGGAGGCAGCCCAAATATTATATAAGCTGCCTGTGTCTCTCCCACAGCAAGAACTGCAGGCAGAAAGCAGGAGGTGATGGTCTAATTATTGGCTCTGAGTTGAATCATGTGTGACGCCAGTGTGAACTAACAGGATGGTCCATCTGGTTCCCATGGCCGAAGCCCCGGCTGATGGCAGCACAGACCTTTGAGTGCTGCCCCAAGAATGGAGGAGAAGGGTGGTGGAGATGCTCAGGGACTGGAGGATTGGATTTGCAATGAGCTGAGAGCTCAAATATCTTGTGGGAAGAACACCAAGTAAAAATGCTAAGGGCTCTGTGCAGCTGGTAGAGACACAGGCACAAACTCATTGCTGTTTGTTTTTGGTTGCATACAAACAGTGCAGTGATTTGGAACTGTGGGCAGATCTGCTTTTGAGAAAAACATAGAAATCCATTTTCTGGTTATTTGAGGTTTGATTTAATGTTGCTGAATTTATTTCTTTCCTAACTTGAGCAATCCACCAAAGGCCATATTACAAATACTATTTTAAGAAGTTCTTTCCAAGAACTGCCTATTACATGGTTTTGCCTTTCACTTATAAAAAATGAGAAATAAAAGGACTTAGAGTACTTAGAGTTCTTTATATAATCAATAGTGGGCCTTTGGATATATTTATATATAAATTTATTTTTATATTTAAATAGTAAGTATAATACAGTAAATGTATTTATATAGTCTGCCTGCAATAGACAAACACGCAGCACCATGGACAAAATATTCTATCTGTGAAACACTCCTATCTGAAGTCTACACGTAAGATGCACTGAAGATTTCATTAACACAAGGCAAGCAGTATTAATATAAAATAATATTATATTCCAGGGATGAAAGTAATGAAATTAACTCACAACACTATAACTTGGGATTGTAGTTCCTTCCTGAGGCTGCCAAGGAAGTGATCCATCTTTTTGTCATTGCTGCAAGATAGGAACCTTATCAGCTTTATACAGGATAGTTAACACCTGGTGTGGAGGAATGCACAAATCCTGTGAATTCGATCATGTGAGAAAGTGATATTGGTATTCAGGAACATTATCTGGAGTGGGTTTTTGTTCCAGGCTGATTTTCACGTTGCAGTATTTAATCACTTATAGTATATGATTTCTTACACCATTGTTCCTTTCTTTTTAAGCTATGAAAGATAATTGTATCTCAAAGAAGGGACTTATCTCTCTTTATCTAGTTCTCTTTACACTTCAAGAAAAATTATAATGTGGATTTCTGATGGCTGGTTTCAGGCAACGGATTATTTTAAATCCTAAATAGAGAAAGAGATTTTAATTTCATTGCAAGAGCAATCAGGATAAATTAGTTGGGGGGAGAAAACCTCGATAAATGACTTTTTTTTTCCAAGGGTAATTATCTTTGAGAATATCCAGGATAAGCAAAGATTTATTGACTGAGCAGAATGATATTGCTCTGGGGTTTGGGTTTTTTTAAACTTTTTTTTTGTATAAAAATATTTCTAAATTGGATATCTGTGAATATCTTTAAGAAAGACGTCTATTCCTGTTAACAGAGTAATAATTTAAACTGTCTTTCACTCTGCCCTAAAATTGCCCCTGAAGCAGCTCCATCTTTCATGGGATAAAATCCCAAGCAGCCCCCTCCCTGCTGCCTGGCAGGGGGAAGCTGTGCAAGCTGACAGCAAGCACCCACCACTGCACCCTGCACCTCCTCAGCACTCCACAAACTCCCCACTAAACAGAAGAGAGGCAGAAAATCCCCAAATGGCAGCATGGACATTTGCCTGGGTGCCATAGAAACTGCCATTGCAAGGAAGAGCTTTCAAATACTGAGAGTGCAGAGACTTTATAGAGAAAAATAAAGGTGCCCGTGTGTTGCTTCCATGTCAGGTGGTTGCTCATTGCTGCAGTTTTCATTTGCTTCTTGTGTGGGATCAGCTTTGTGCGCTTAAATGTAACATCCAAAACTTGTGTCTCTGTTCTCTCATGTGATGAAATCTCCTATCAGAACCTCTCCCGGTGTGGTCCTTCCTAGTGCTGGCCTGCGGGCAGTAGCTGCCCTGACCTTCCTGGCTTTTCCAGTCCTGAGAGGCAATGGGAGCTGCTTTACTGCAAGCCCGCAGTGCCCATGGGCTCTGTGCCCCCCTCTCTGCTGGGCTGTGGTGGTTTTTGCATCAGCAGGGCTGGGGAGGTCTCAGAGGATGTGACACCAACCCCTGGGTCCTGGCCGAGAGTGCCTTCAGCAGAAAGGTCTGGATGCAGTGGGATCCAGACCAGCAAAGCCCCTCAACAACCTGGGAGCTGTATCCCTTAGCAGAAATCTCTCAGCTGGGTTCAGGGAAGGCAGGAATGGCTCCAGGCTGCTGAAACAGTCACTGTGTGCAGTGAGTGTTTATTATGGGAAGGATTCCCAGGCCAGACAGCTGTCCACAGTGTGCTCCCACACCTATGCTGAGAAGGACACGGTAGAATCCAGGACACACATCAACATGACAAATAGCTTCCCAAAAAGAAAGCACAGGGTTTTGCTTCAGGTCAGCAAGCTCATGCTCGGGTGGGGAAGTCTTCAATTTGCTCTAGAACTGCCATATAAATGACAGGCTTGCTGGACTTTGCCTTTCCTTTGCCTGATTTCCCCGGGCTATTTGAATTCACCTACTCAGTGCTGGATAAGCCGTCACCAAGGAATGCTTTTTGCTGCAGTTGGTGGCTTTCCAGCTAGAAGCCTCCAGCAGTGGAGTTTATATGCAGTTGCTATATCAGGATGGTGGGGGGAGATGGACTGATCAACTCATGAAACATCTCAGATTTTGTTCTTTCAACAGCTTGTTGTAATTTCCACAATGTGCAGAATTTTTTAACTGAGTATCCTAAGCTAATTTTGAAAGGAAAGTTCTGCCTTTCTAGATTTCCTCCCACATTTCATTTAAATAAGTTATTCACCTTTTGTTCCAGGCTGCTGTGCTCTGTTAAACGCTCCTTCAGAAATGACTGCCTTTTACTGATGGGTGAAATAATCTCTGTGCAAAGTCTGGAAATTATTTTCAGTCAGGGAGGTATTTTAAGCTGCTTTGAAGTGAGAAGTGCAGGATAAGGGGGATAGGCAGTGTGTGGGACTATGAAGTATGTATTATGAGTTTATTGGCTTCTGATATTTTGTGCTTCATGGAGTATTGAGAATGTCACTTACTTTCTTATTATTGCCTGTAGGTTCCAAAAAGATGTCACATTGTTTTGCCACAAAACCTGAAAGAGGTTGAATGGAACAAATATGGTCACGGAATCACAAACCTATTTTTTATTAGCTCAGTGGGACAGGCATGGGCTATTCCCTGTGTGATTTCCTTTGAACACACACCACCTCAGATAAATCTAACAGGTTAAATTGGAGTAATGAGCAGACTATACCAACATCCCTCTCAGACCCCAAGATGTCTCAGACAGTGGATGTGAAAAGCAAGTTGCTGTTTGTGGTGGTCAGGCAGCGCCATGTCTTTGAATGTGACTGGTGCAAACATCTGATTCCCCAAATGATAAGTGTATTACGTGCTTCTTTCCCATATTAATCAGACTCTGGGCCTTGCTCTGGAGCATGATTGATTTTGGTTGCTCCCCTGTGTGACACTCCTGTGGCTGGGGAGGGATGTGGGTGCCTCTGCCCAGGAGAGTGTTAGCTGCCCTGCAGGTCAGAGCTGTCCTGGCACCTGCACTCCTGCCAGGCTGGCAGTGAGGGCTGCCAGCTCTCTGCTGCTTACAAGACCCTGTAGTTTCAGGACTTACATGAAGAGTGACAGAAACAGTGATTTCCTAGGCTGCTGGTTTCTGCTTTGTGACAATCCTGCCCTGAGGGCTGCTCCCAGGGAAATGGGGACAGGGAGAGCCACAGTCTGTGAGGAGTCACCGGGGTCTCAGCGGGTGTCACGCAGCGCAGCGATGGCACAGGTCTGCGTGTCCTGGCCTTGGGAACTGCTCGCTCAGCTCCAGTGCCTGCTTCAGGCTGGCCCTGGTTTTCAGAGACGGCAATCACAACCCAGGGATTTATACATCCGTGCTCGTGGAAAGTGATTTTGCAGTGTGTTTCATTTGCAGCTCTTGTGTTATTGACTCTAATGCTGAGTGAAACACAGTGCAATTCACATGTTCCTGTAAAATCTGCACTGTACTTGCTCTGATCATGGTGTTTGTTTCCTTATCTGGTCCAGACACATGCTGAAAGAAACGTACAAAATCGGTCCCCTTGATACAGCTGGTGTTCACAAAATCTTAATAAAATTAGAATGTAATCTGAATTTCTCCTTAATGCTCCTGTAACCTGTATGCCTTTAATCATCTGCACTGTTTACTGCCAGTTCAGTTACCAGGTATAATCAGTGAGCCTAATGCTTTAATGTTTGTTACTGGCCTACTTTCCAAATCCCTTACACATGCAAGTTGTATACAATTTAAATAAGAAATGTTTCGTGGAGTCATCACCACTCTTACCTAGAGGAAGGGAATGCCATTCCCTTTATTAACCTACCAGCCTGTACCACCTGGGTACAATTCCTGGAGTTAAAACCAATAGTGATTCACTCTGTAGATTGTTGTTGCTCATTAGCTTTGCAAGTATGTCATAATGCTGAGTCTCCAGCCTTGCCCTAAGTAGCCTTACTGCTAGTCTTAGCCAGACCTACACTAGCAGTAAGATTAAAAAAAAATTGGAGATTTGAGAGGTGTGTCAGTGTTGTTTTTACAGTGCAGTGTACCAGGAGAATAACAGCCAGGCCTTTCTTTTTTTCCTTTTTCTTCTATTTTTTTTTGCTTTTGAGTACTGCTACATATTTGTGCTAAAACAGAGGCAATTTCTTTGATTCTGCTGCAAATATCTTGCATCTTTTCTTCCTCTCCTATAATTTCTGCGCCTGTTTTGTTTTGGTTCCTTGTTTCTGTGTTTTAAGGTTTGACAACTTCTAACCACTCAGCATGTTGTAATAGCCTGTAGAAAGAGCCTTTTTGATTCATATGTATCAAAGTGCATGACTAAACCCTCACTGTATATTTTGCTGCTGTCTGGTATTAAACTTCTTTATGCTTTAGTCACACTTTAAGCAGTGATGCATTCATTTTCATAACTGAATTCAGCGTTCTGGCTCTGCACTTTGTAGAAGGGAAGATAACGGAAGAAAGCAAATATTTCTATTGACTGGCTGTGATGTGTGATCTCCCAGTCAGAAGAATTTAGAGTTTTTTGTTTAGAAGAGGAATGTTCAGAGGAAGGGAAAGAGAACTGCTGAAAGCAAAAATTGCAGCTATTTGCTACTCATTTCAAATCTTTGCCCTGCCTGGTATGAAGCTTAGAGAGATCTTTTGCTCTGCATGCATTAAGTTGATTTAACATGTGGATACATTATATTCTTGTCCTAGTTGTAAGCATCTTAATGTAATTTTAGAGTTTTTATTTAGGTAGAATCTTGGATGGGTGTCTACTTCCCTGGGTTGTAGTATTTCTTGCCTTTTATATTTTTTATATCACCAAATTTTTGGTTTAGTTTTGGGTAGTAAAAGTACAGTGATACTGAAAATTATCCTCTTCATCCAGCACTCTTGAAAATATCCTTTAGAAGTGCAGACACCATTTTTTTTCTGTTTTGAATTGAGTGAATCATTATTAGTAGCTGACATGTTGATTCATATGTACTTGTAAACCTTCTAAATACAGTTTTTGTTTCAGTGTGTAATTTGCTTGAAAAGAGTTCCAGGAGATTCTGAACCAGCATGCAAAGCTGAAGGGATGGGACTGTGCCCTTTACTCAATCTGCCAGATTTTCTGGTCATTCTCTAGGACTATCTCCCTGCATTTGAAAGCTTTTTAGCTAAGCCTCCTCAGACGCTTCTAGAGAAGAATGACTTTTGAAGAGCAAATGGTAGCTCAGGAGCATCCCAGCTTTGGGGTCAGATGGAATAGTTTCAGTAGCAGTGGGTTCTACTGTTGGATACACAAAAACGTACCAGCAGGGAAACCAAAAACGTGAATTACCATGGAGATGAACACAAACTCGGTAGAGGCACTTCCCGCAGAACTGTCTCCTTGGCAAATTCATCAAAATGAAAACTTCTTGTAGAAACATAGCAGTTGACAGGAGGAAGATCTTGGAACAGATGTTACCTTAGAGCCCAGGATATTCAAACTGAGCCATGAGGGAACCAGATTCATCTCTTTACCCTGAATAGTGCCTCCAAACCCTACTCTTTTTGTCTTTGGCTTCCTTTTCCTCTAAGTAAAAAATGTTGAAAGCTTTTGAAATCTTTACATTTTGGGTGGAGTTCTTGTTTCCTGATCCAGGTCATCACCTTGGGAATAGTGACAGAAAAACCTAATTTTGTCAGTCTTTAGTTAAAGGAAGCAAGCCATGTTTGCCATGTAACAGCAGGTAAATTGTTTAGTGCAGTTTCTTTGATTTGCATTATTGCTACCAATAATGTAGCAATAATGTACCAATAACAAATATTGTTTTGGTCAGGCTTTCGTGGGGGCAGCTGAAAAAACAAATTCTATCTGCTTGGAGTTTGTACCAAAATTGCTTGCCTCTGTGCTTTCCTTGCAAAGCACAGGAAATTGTATTAAACACAAACAGCAGAGTACCAAGGTTCATTCTGGAAGCAAATATGAAACTTAGGAGTGGAGGAAGCTGTAGATGTGTCTTTGCTGCATAGCTTGGATGAAAGAAAACAGATGAGATGGAAAAGGAATTGTTTTGGAGAAAAAATGTCTTGAAGACTGGGAAGAAAAGCTAAACTCCATAGTTTGGGATAATCCTCAAAAGGTTTCCAATCTTTTGGGTGAGCAGTTGAAATGAACTGATTTTTCAGAGGCTTTTCAGATTCAACTCAAGCTATTGAAATGTCAGAGGAAGAGAAGAAAATTTTCTTTCACCCAGGAGGATAACTTTGAAAAGTAGTAGAAAGCACTTGCGTTCATCCATCCTCTGAGAACAACGGGCTGAGCAATCCTGACAGGAGTGAACGTGGTAAGGAGTTGCTGTAGAAGTACCGGGGCAAAAATATTTACAGTTTTGTGCAGCTGAAGAAGCCTTCAGCCTTAGAGAGCTCTGAGTGTCCCATCATCAAGTCCTTTTACAGCTCCTAGGAGTGCAGGGTTGCAGGAGTTCTGTCCTCTTACCATGCTCCAGGAAGGCACAGGCTGGGAAAAAAAAAACAACTTTGTGGCAGCTGATAACTTACATTTATTTAATCTGGGATACATCAGTGAAACAGCAATGCTGGATACCAGATACAGACCCCTTTGGGATGGCAAATGGCTTTCCTCTGTCCTCCCTGAGAGATGATGTCTTCATGAAGGAAGTGGGCAGATGTCCTGCCTAGGGAGCCAGGGAAGTGCAGCTCAAGGCAAAGGCAGAAGGAACCAAACACCACCATTGTATTCCTTGGCCTTGACTGCTACTTGAGTATAGGCAGTGTACAGAGAGAAGATATTAACTGAAAATTGAATCTCCTAAGAAAATTTCTTCAATTTGTTCAGCTACATTACTGCACTGTTGGCTTGTTCCATAGAATGCTAAAGAGGAGATGGTTTTGTTCCAATTTTTTTCTTTTTTTTTTTAGGAGGAGAAAATGTAGCAATCTGCAGGACTTTAGACTGAGTGCTAGCCAGGGTCAGGTGAATGAAAGTGAGCCTTTACTCTTCTGAACACATGCCAATTAAATACTTAATTTCAAGAAAGCCAAAATCTTCCCACAGGAAGAAAATCTTCATTTTCATACCTTTTTAACATGAGTTTTGACTGTCACTTTGGAAATGGCAGTTTCCAGTAAAATATGGATAAATAACAAAAAAAATTGGAAGCCTTTTGTCCCATCCTTCTTCACAACACAAAGACACAACCAAAAATACTTCAGTTTGAAGCCAAACATTTTTAGTTTAGAGCCAAATAATGCTTTTCTTTTTTTCCAAATGAATATTATAGAAAATATTGCTGTATTTTCAACCTTTCCCATGTTTCATTCAATTTATTTTCTTTCTTTTATTTTCCTTTTC
>WAAG01081804.1:7410-18645 GCA_013390105.1 Tichodroma muraria
GGGCTGCCCCGCTCGGGCTGCCCCGCTCATCCCCGGGCTCTCCCGCTGCCGGCTCCGGGCTGCCCCGCTCCCCCCACACGCTGCCCCGGGCTGCCGCACTGTTCCCTCCGGGCTCCCCCGCTGCCGCTCAGCGCTCCCGCGTAGCCGAGGGCTGGGGAGTGGTTCGCGTTTTGATTTGAGCGGGTTTTTATTTGGGTTTTTTGGTTTGGTTGGTTTGGGTTTAGTTCGGTTTTTCTCACCCTGCACGCACCCCCCGGTGTTCCACCACCACGGTGGTTCGGGGAGTCTTCCTGCTGGAAGTGCTGCACCGGCTCCGGCCCCGGCTCTGGGGGGCTCAGCCCGGAGAGAAGGAGCTCAGGGGGGCCCCTCCGGCTCTGCACAGCTCCCTGACAGGAGGGGCAGGGAGGGAGGCTCGGGCTCTGCTCCCAGGGAACGGGGACGGGGCAAGAGGACACAGCCTCAGGCTGACCCAGAGGAAGTTCTTTTTGGATATTGTGGAAAATCTCTTCCCTGAAAGTGTTGTCCAGCCCTGGCACAGCTGCCCGAGGCAGTGGTGGATCCCCATCCTTGGATGGGTTTAAAATCTGTGTGGATGTGGCATTTGGGGACATGGGTCAGTGGTGACCTTAGCAGAGCTTGGGGAATGGTCGGACTCGGTGGTCCCAGAGAGCTTTTCCAACCCAAACAATTCTGTGATTCCGTGATTTTAGGATCAAACAGGTCCAGCCCTGCCCAGGGTGCAGCTCCTGCCCTCGGTGACGAGGAGCGCATCGCTGGGGTTTGATGTCAGCCACGCGTCCTCTGGGTGCAACTGATCCCAGCAAACAGGCTATTTTGAGTGCCTGGTGAAGTTTTCTTACATAAAACACGTCTCCAGACTCGCCCCCCACGCACACACGCTCAAACACAGGCGTCGTTGGGATTTTAACTTGGCAGCGTTTTCCTAAAAGGCTTGGAAATGCCAAAAGTAGTAACTACTCTGCAGAGTCTGTTACAGCTTCTCATCTGCTACCCAGTTCTGAATTCCTGCTCTCTGACAAGGATGCCAGCCAGGCTGCAAGAATGGAAAAACAGCCCCAAGACTGTCCCAGGAATGGCACAGACCCCTTTGCTGCACATGGGGCTGGGGAAGGATCAGGAACAGGCAGCCCAGACTGGCAGAGCTGCACCATTCCCACCCCTCCGGCAGATTTTAGGGACATAACTGCACTGTGCCCCTCCGGAATTCACATGCAGGGCACGGAGCTGCCCGTGGATGTCCCTGGTGGAGAAGCCCACGAGCCACACAGCAGCACCAGGACGGGTGTCCAGGGCCAGCTCTGGCCACGGTGCTGGGGAGGTGCCCAGGGTCTGCACTGGCCAGCGCCTGCTTCTTCGGGAATTGTCTCAGGGATTGTCTCAGCCCCAGGCTGTTCTGCCAGCTCTGGATATTTGTGCCACAAACACTTAAAAATAGCATAATTGCACATTGTTTCCTTTGTATTTTGGGAATTACTGACACGAGACACAGAAATCTGGTTTAATTAACCGCTTTCGTTGAGTGAAATGTATTTTGTTGTTTTAAGTGAAATCCTTTCTTGATTTGGGAAGGATTTGCTCAACGTATCTGGGATCCTTCCCCCTCAGAAATACATTTCCTGAAAGACCCTGCCATGCAGGAAAATAAATATCCCCAGAAGCTGGGAAAAGGGGTCGGTTCCCAGTGAGTGGTCATAGCGGGAGGTGTTGCTGGCCCCATCTCCAGATGGACAAGGCTGTCCAAGGGTCCTTGCACACACAGAGGGGTCAGTGCCCAGCTCCACAAATGTCCCCTGGGTCACTCGGAGCGGAAGCCAGGAGAGACGCTGGACACAAAGCCAGCGTTTTCCCTCCAAGGGGTTTCCCACTGCATTTCTCATTGCAACGGCCCCTCCACAGCAGCCTGAGGTCACTGGGGCTCTCCTCAGGAGCCACGACCCCCTTGGCAAAGCCGCCTGTGCCGAGAGGGGGTTCCTGGGGACACCAGCGCTACCGCCCATCCCGTGCTGTGACACCTGTGTGAGACAGCCCAGGAACGTCCGCTCCCACCCAGCCCCCAGGGCCGTTTCCCTAAGCCCAGCCCCAAACCATCTTCTGTGGGATGGCCTGGCTGCCTGCGGTGGGTTTAATTTTTGTTGTGAGATAGCATTAGGAGGAGAGCAAAGCAGGCTTAAACTTTAAAGGGTGTAAAGAAAACTTTATTAACAGATTTAAAAGAATAATAAGAATTAGAATAAAATTTTGGACAACCCTTCCATTGGTTAAATTATGTGTTAATATTCAAAATTAGCTACTGATTGGTTTTTTTGTCAGGTCTACGGGAAACTGCCAAGGTCCTAACAGGGGATTAGTTTCATAACGGTGGGGTCCTTTCTTTCTATGCTGAAAGCTAAATTAATGCCAAGCCAGGACGCTGCCAGAGGCAGAAGCGCGTGGCCTGGCGAGCACAGCCCCGCGGAGGATGGCCCCGACCCCTCGCTCGCGGGACAGGGACTCCCAAAGGCTCCGCGGCTCAGAGCGGCCGGGAACGGCACGGCGCCCGCGGCATCACCGGTGCGAGCCTTGCCCGCCCTGCCCTGGGGCTGGAGGCGCCGGGCGGGCCCTTGCCCGCAGCCGAGCAGAATCATTTCCCGTGGAGGCTGCACCCCGAGGGCCCCGCAGCACAGCGATTTTGGGTGTTTTCCGCGGCATCTCTGAACGCCGTTGCGCTCATGACGGGTGAGTGGGAGACCCACGCACGCAGATGTGCGGAGTGTGCCAGCCGGGCCCCCGGCGCCAGCCGCCCTCTCCTCCTCCTCCTCCTCCTCCTCCTCCTCCTCCCTGCAGCCGAGTCTGGGCTGGAATCCTGGCACGAGCAGCCCCCGCGGGTCACAGGCTGTCCTGGGCTGTCCCTGTCACAAGCCGTGTCCCCCTCACCAGGACGTGTCCCAGGCAAGGGGCTGCTCCCAGGGAAGGAGGGTTTCCATCTCTCTGTTCCCTCAGACAGTCCCAGGAACAGCCTGGTTTGCAAAATACGAGACCAATTTCTAGAGGAGAGCCAGCTGTGTTTTGAATTCGTGCTCTGAACTAAGGCCCTGGAAGTTTCAAGGCCAGGTTGGACGGGCCTTGGAGCACCCTGGGGCAGTGGAAGGTGTCCCTGCCCGTGGCAGGGGGTGGAACACGAGGAGCTTTGAGGTCCCTTCCAGCCCAAACCACTCTGATCCTGTGATCCCGAGCCCCAGTTGTAAGGTACAATCTCCTCTGGGCAGGAGGCTGCTGGAACTCTCCTCCACTGCTGAAGGTCCCGAGGATAATGGACAGAGAGCCACAGCCACAAGCTGAAGCTGAGACCACTCAGGATTGCAGATGCCTCCCCCAGGGAGCAGGGAGCTGCTGCTGCCTCCTCTTAGGGATGTGCTTTAGTGGTGGGCCCGGAGCTGCTCCCCAGGGGATTCTGCCCCTCTGCCCCTGTGCTCAGGTGAGACCCCACCTGCAGAGCTGCCCCAGCCCTGGGCTCCAACATCAGAGGGACCTGGAGCTGCTGGAGAGAGACCAGAGGAGACCACAGAGCTGCTCCAGGGCTGGAGCCCCACTGGAGCCAGGCTGGGAGAACTGGGAATGTTCCCCTGGAGAAGGGAAGGATCCAGGGAGAGCTTAGAACCCCTGCCAAGGCCTGAAGGTGCTCCAGGAGAGCTGGAGAGGGACTGGGGACAAGGGATGGAGGGACAGGACCCAGGGAATGGCTCCCACTGCCAGAGGGCAGGGCTGGATGGGATACTGGGAAGGAGTTGTTCCTGGCAGGGTGGGCAGGCCCTGGCACAGGTGTCCAGAGCAGCCGTGGCTGCCCCTGGATCCCTGGCAGTGCCCCAGGCCAGGCTGGACACTGGGGCTGGGAGCAGCCTGGGATGGTAGGAGGTGTCCCTGCCCATAGAATGTGATCGATGGGATGGGATGGGATGGGATGGGATGGGATGGGATGGGCCCTAAGGTCCCTTCCAGCCCAACCCATTTTGGGATTCCCTGATCCTACAACCATGAGGGTCTCCAAGCTTCAACTCCTCTTTCCTTCTCTCAGCACTCCTTTGCTTCCAGCAAAGCTCAGCTGGAATTCAGCACAAGTGTAGGATGGACACATACCCAGTGGTACAAAAATATACACTCACCCTTTCCCAACAATGGAATAATCATGGAGAAACAGGCAATTAATCATGCACAATAAATAATTTAGTCTTTCTCGCAACACTTGAAGCACAGCGAGTAAAAAACACTGATTTGAGAAGAGTGGCATTAAATAAAACTACGCAAAATGAAATTCAGCCTGCACACTGAATGGAGGGAAAACTGGGTTTTATTCAATTTTAATTAAATGGAATCTGGTTCTTCAATATGGAAAAACTAGATTAAAACTGAGGCAAAAATTGAATCCCATTAATATTACCAGTAAATAAAAATACATTATTTTTTGGTTGAGGGAGCTTTAATAATAAGCGGCATCATAAAGAGAGAAATCAAAACTGTATTGCACATTCACCAGATTGTTCAATACGAAAGCCAACAAAATTAGGCCATATTGATGTGACAAGCAAGAAGAAATATATTGGTTTCCAGCTCACAACATTCCACTACAAGGTATCATTGGAAAACCAAGTCAGTTTTGATATCAGTTGGATGCCGTTTAAATGAGCCCATGGCTCCAGCAGGCGATCCCACAGGCCTGGCCCCTACTGGCACACAGGAAAGGAGATGGAAGCGGAGTCATTGCAGCCCCTCCATTGCTCTCCAGCCGGGCCTGGGTGGGCAAGTGCTGCCAGGCTCGGGGTGGCCACCACAGCCAGGGCCACGTCCGGGGGCAGGGAAGCCCAGGAAAGGTCTCTCTTTAATATCTGCAGTGATAATGGGGTCTCAATGTTTGAAATGATGCTGTGGGTCAGCCTGGATAACGAGCGCTGTCTGCGGCTTGGCAGGGAAGGTGACGGGTTCCAGGGACATAAATATGTATTTCCAAAGTTGTTCCAGGGAAAAAACCCCAAAACATTGGGTCCAGGAGAGAGTTGCTAATATCCATACCTTGAAAATGTGATACTAAGCAAACAAACTGAAAAAACAAATATTTCTTACCTAAAGTGTTTCTGCTTGCTGGGGACAGAGCGAGAGCTGCAAATGGAGAATGAGGTTCAGGGAATAAGTCAACATTGTAGGAAATATGATAATGACATTAACAACAACATTAGCAATAGTAGCAACAATAATAGTACTAGCAGCAATAATAACAACAATAACAAAAATAATATTAATATTATTAATAATATTAATAATAACAATATAAATATTAATGCTAATAATATGGTAGTGTACTTTTTAATGGTTAAGGTAAAGTATTTTAATCAGGCATTCTCTAAGCAAATCTAAAGTATCCTGGTGAGTGATCTGCCCTAATGAGGCTCCACGTGGGCTTCCAAACCAGCTCCTGCCTTGGTTTCCCAGGAAGGCCAGAGAATTGAAGGCCTGCGAGGAGGCAGGAGCATCCCGCTGCCTGGACAGCTTTATTGCCAGTGTGACCTGGGTAATTGTGCTAGAGCCTGGCCTCCCAGCCTGGCAGAAGCCTCCTATTTGCCTCAAATCCTGAAATGTTAATTTTCATCTCTGATTAAGCTGCAGACCAGTCGAGGCTCCTTTTATTAAGTCAGGCAGACTCCTACCTGCCTCCTGAGGGCTAAATTTGGCTGGGAAAGCCATTGTAATATTGTGTAATTAATTTGCCAGTCAAATAATTTCTGCAGGGCTCTAATTTACTTATCTGTCTGCAACCGTAATGAATCTCCCAGCTCAGTACTTTAATCATGTTTTTTACCTTTTTATCTCCTTTTTTAACTCCAACTTTCCTAACTGTTTACTATGGGCTCATCTGTAACCTGTATTTTGGGAACGTGTTTGTTCTCACAACGAAACCCAGCCAAGCACATGGACTCCATAGCTCTCCTTCACAACTGGGAGCTGCTGAACACCTTCCTGGCTTTATTCTTCGATTCCAACAAACAGCAGAGCTGAGTCAATAAAAATCCAAGACACAAAAACCCAGGAGAAAAAACCCGTTTGTATTTGGAGGCCTAAAGGTGGTAACTTCATTCCAGCTCAGTGTCAGCTGTGTGCAGAACTTCCTACAGGTCATTCTGAGCACTCTACTCCCTGACTAGTGGCAGTGGGTAAATGTGCTTCAGAAAACGTGGATGTGACACCTGAGGACACCATTGAATGGTGGCCATAGTGGTGGTGGGTTGATGGTTGGGCTCAATTATCTGGAAGCTCTTTTCCGACCTTAATGATTCTTTGGTTCTTTGAAATGTAACACTGGCAGGTTTTTAATTGTTTAACTTTGCAAATCACAGGTCTGTAGTCAGTTTTTGTTTTTCTAATACATTTATTACATAAAATGCTGCGTTAAGGGGCACATTTCTGTAGTGATAAGCACTCAGGTGTGGTTCCAACACACTAACTCTGCTATTTGTCACTTCACAGTTTCCCTGGTCTCCAACGGGAATGTTTTTTGAAGGAGAACAGGAATGCTCAATAAAAGGATAAACAATCATACACAATGCCAGAATCCCTGACGCTGGAAAAAGCCCTCCCAGCCCACGGAGTCCCAGCTGTGCCTGACCCCACCCCGTCCCCTGCCCAGAGCTCTGAGTGCCACCTCCAGGAATTCCTGGGACACCTCCAGGGATGGGGACTCCAAACCTCCCTGGGCAGTGCCAATCCCTGAGCACCCTTTCCATGGGTAAATTCCTGCTGGTGTCCCCCCTGAGCTGCCCTGGCCCAGCCTGAGGCTGTTCCCTCTGCTCCTGGCCCTGTTCCTGGGATAAGATCCCGAATCCCCCCGGCTGCCCCGTCCTGTCAGAGAGCTGTGCAGAGCCACAAGGGCCCCCCTGAGCCTCCTTTGCTCCAGGCTAAGAGGCTGGAATTCAGGTTGGAATTCTGCACCCCCTCATTTGGATATCTCAAACAAATGGATGATACCGCCCTGTGATGAAAGAGAAATAATTCTGTGTTTTTAAGTATAAATGGCTGGTGCCACTGCCGTGGGCTCAGGTGTTTCCCGAAGGTGTCAGACACACCTGGGAGCTGCAGCTCTGGCATCGCTCCGGGGCTGGATCCACCAAGCGAATCCTCTTCATCCGTTTGTTTCACACCACTGGGCTTTGCTGCTGGATTCTACTGAACGAGAGCGTTGGTTTTGAGAAGGAATTTCGAGTGTAAACATTTAATCCCAGGAAGTAGTGCCGTGGCAGGAAGCTGTGCTAGAAGGAAACACGGACTCGCCCATCTGTCCCTTCAGAACCCTGCTGGGATCCCTGTTCCCATGAAGTCCGGGCACTTTGGAACAGAGTTCCTGTCAGGCTCCACCAGCTTGGAGTAGAGTTGCTGTGGAAAACAGCGAGTGAGTTCACACGTGTATCTGACGAGAACTGACGAAAAACGCAGGAACTTGAGTAGATCAAAGGAAAGCCCATCCCCAGGGCCAGGGGAGGCCTCCCTGAAAGGCGTGAGGTTCCCGAGGTACCAGGAATGAGTTAATCCCACCAAGGAATGCGGAGGAGCTGCCAGATAACAGAGTGACATTGTTTCTCCCTGATGTCAGCACAGAAACCCAAACACAAAGAGGTGAATGTAGTCCTTGGAGGCCCCTGAATGTGGAGCTTGTGCCGGCACCCAGCAGCATTGAAGCAAGATGACAAAGTGTTTCCTGGAAGCAGGGGCTGGCTCCGGCCAGCTGGGCCGTGGTGGGAGGGATCAGGGATGTGCGTGGTGGGAAGGGTCAGGCAAGCGGTGTTCTGGGAGGAGGACAGCGCCCGCCCCGCTCCCTCCTGTTTATGGACACGCAGATCTGGTAGGGCTGGGGCGTGCACCCCGTCAGTCACATCCATCCATGGGAATTTTATTTTCCTTTACAGTCACTTTAAGGCATCTCGTTTTCTCCTCTCCCGTGCTGTGTCTTGCCGGAATAATTCACCTTATTCTGTGTTTGGTAGGTGGTGAGGTCAAGAGGATTTTTAGACTAGGCTGGAAGAGAAGCCTTGTTTCAGTTCAATATAGCCAGCACTTGTATTGCTTCCACAGGAACAGTAATTAAATACTTGCTGATAGGCTTTGGATGTGGAGCTGCACTTCTCAGCAGCCAGACTATGGTCTGCCTCCATCCACCTCCCAAATGGGAAGTTTCACAACTGGGTCACTGTCCATCACAGCCGAGTGATATAACAGTGTCCATAACAGCATAGTGATATCCCTATTATTTATTTTTGGCTATTCTGAACTCTACAGGAAGGTAAATGAAAGGAGGAAAAAAACCTGAGGAGAAGCTTTTAAATTGCTTTGTGTTTTTATTGCAAGGTTGGTATTAACCTTCCTAGCACCCTTGGCTCAGCCTGGTGAGGAGCCATGGCCACTCTGCACTTTAGGTTGCACAAAAAACAGAGTTTGGGTGTTGATTGGAAAAAAACAGATCCAGTAACTCCCAGAAAGCAGCTTCTTAAAATCTGGCTGGAAGAAAGTCAAGCTGTAAGTGCTGTTTTCTGGCAGGATGGGAAAACCTGAGTGGCCAAGGTTATGGATGTCGAAATGGGAATGGCTGGATGGGGAAGGGCTCTGTGGGATCGGTATGGCCACTTCTGGGACAATAAATTAAATACGTTCTGGTAGTATCCAGTATTCTTCCCTGAGAGGAAGGTGAGGCCCTGGCACAGGTACCCAGAGAAGCCGTGGCTGCCCCTGGATCCCTGGAAATGTCCCAGGCCAGGCTGGACGGGGCTTGGAGCAGCCTGGGACAGTGGAAGGTGCCCCTGCCATGGCGGGGGTGGGGTGGGACGGGCCTTAAGGCTCCAGAGCGTTCCACAGGTCTGTGCCGCTGTGGGGCAGCTCAGCCGCACACCGAGGGCCCCGCGCTGCCGCGGAGATGGCGCTTGCGTTCTGGAATCGGCGGCACCGGGCAGCTCCTCTAAGGCTAATGGGCGCTGCTGGTTTTGCTGGGCATCCATGGTTCAGCCACGGGAAGAACGTGCTTGGGTTCCTCTCCGTTAGCACCAGCGCTCCGAACCCGCCAGGTCCTGACCCCGGCTGGGGACCCCCGGCGGGATCAGCACCGCGGGCTGCCCCAGGCCCCGAGGCTCCCCCTGCTGCTCCCCGAGCATGGACGGGCCGGTGTCGCCCCCGGGCTCCGTGCCTGTGTCCCGGTGCCAGGCTCGGTGCCCGTGTCCCGGTGCCGGACTCGGTGCCCGTGTCCCGCTCGGTGGCCGTGCCCCGCTGCGGGCCGAGCGCGGTGCCGGCAGAGGGAGTTGTGTGGGGACAGGACGGGACAGGCCGGCGGGACAGGCCCTGGCCCGCCCTCCATTTGGGGGCGTCGGGCGCGAGGCGCTCCCAGCCGGGGATGTAGCTCAGTGGTAGAGCGCGCGCTTCGCATGTGTGAGGTCCCGGGTTCAATCCCCGGCATCTCCAGGCGCTTCTTTTTTTCTTAATCTTTTTTTTTTTTTCCCGCCTCCCCGCCCAGCCGCTGGTTCTGCCGAGCCAGGCCAGCACCGCGCCGCTGGCACGACCCGAACCGACCCGACACGGCCCGGCCCGAGCCGGCCCGGCGCCCCTTCCACCCGCCCGGGAGCCGCGCGGGGAAAATTAAAGCGCGGCGGCCACAAAACACGGCGGCTCCTTCGCCGGCAAAATGGAACTGCATTGGCCGGGAATCGAACCCGGGCCTCCCGCGTGGCAGGCGAGAATTCTACCACTGAACCACCAATGCACGCTCGTCNCATGGACGGGCCGGTGTCGCCCCCGGGCTCCGTGCCTGTGTCCCGGTGCCAGGCTCGGTGCCCGTGTCCCGGTGCCGGACTCGGTGCCCGTGTCCCGCTCGGTGGCCGTGCCCCGCTGCGGGCCGAGCGCGGTGCCGGCAGAGGGAGTTGTGTGGGGACAGGACGGGACAGGCCGGCGGGACAGGCCCTGGCCCGCCCTCCATTTGGGGGCGTCGGGCGCGAGGCGCTCCCAGCCGGGGATGTAGCTCAGTGGTAGAGCGCGCGCTTCGCATGTGTGAGGTCCCGGGTTCAATCCCCGGCATCTCCAGGCGCTTCTTTTTTTCTTAATCTTTTTTTTTTTTTCCCGCCTCCCCGCCCAGCCGCTGGTTCTGCCGAGCCAGGCCAGCACCGCGCCGCTGGCACGACCCGAACCGACCCGACACGGCCCGGCCCGAGCCGGCCCGGCGCCCCTTCCACCCGCCCGGGAGCCGCGCGGGGAAAATTAAAGCGCGGCGGCCACAAAACACGGCGGCTCCTTCGCCGGCAAAATGGAACTGCATTGGCCGGGAATCGAACCCGGGCCGCCCGCGTGGCAGGCGAGAATTCTACCACTGACCCACCAATGCACGCTCGTGGTCGTTCCCCCGCCCCTGGGTGAAGCAGCTCATTGATGGCACCGATGGCAACGATATTACTGCTGGCACTGCTGGCACTGCTGGCACCGATATCACCCATATCACTGATGGCACTGATGGCACTGCTAGCACCGATATCACTGATATCACCCATATCACCGATGGCACTGATGGCACCGATATCACCGATATCACCGATGGCACTGCTGGCACCAATATCACTGATATCACTGATGGCACCGATGGCACCAATATCACTGATATCACCGATGGCACTGATGGCACCAATATCACCGATATCACTGATGGCACTGATGTTACTGCGTCACCGGTGTCACTGATGTCGCCAATGTCACCGCACTCACCTGCTTCATTCTGTTTCTCAGCCCTACGCGCTCACACAACACTTTTCAGGCATCATTTCCAAGGGAAAAAAGTTTTTAGAAGTCATCACTACCTGTTATACACTTTTCCTCTAAAGGATTAAAAAAAGCCTGGGGAAGGGTCTAATGCACCCATCATACACCCCACAGAGTCTGGCCTGACTGTTGGCTTTGGTCTTGTTCGTCCCTCACAGATGCAAGATGCCACTAATTATTTCGGCAATCATTTTAAAATCTTTTTTATTTTCCTCATCATATTCTTTGAAAACTTCTTTCATTTCTAAGCATTCTGTTTGTAGCAGGGATAAACTAATATTATTCCTTGAATAAGCAAGGAGTGATTTAATGGAAGAACTTCAGGAGATTACAGGTGAAGGTTTCCAAGATTCTTTACACCTAGCACTATGGCTGGAGTCAATCTTAAAGGTCTCCTCCAACCTAAAT
>WAAG01081819.1:0-28259 GCA_013390105.1 Tichodroma muraria
AATAATAATAAAAAAAAAGCATACATTTCTACTTGATCCTTTGCTGTGGGAGATAAATCAGTCTCAGGAGTCAAAGAGCCTTCTAACTTTTTGTGAATCTTCTCCTCTGTTTTGGAAGAAAATTCCAAATGCTTAACAGAGAAATTCAAAAAACCCAGTGTATTTTATAACAGTATTTAACAAAAAGCATCAGGATGTATAACTGTAATAGCAGTAAAATTTCCATACAACACTTCGAATAACATTAAGAAATCATGAATTACCACCCAAGATTCAAGTTCTTCACAGCTGACCAGTCCTGCAAATCTGAGCAAACACGACTGGCCACCAGCTCCATGCAACCTCACTAGCAATGCCCCACTGGGAGAATTCCTGCTGAATGTTTGTTTCATATCCAAATCCTTATCTCACTCTTATATTGCTACAGACACAAAAAATATTACTAAAAAAATCAACTATTTAACTAAATGTTTTTATCATTGGCCACATCTAACTTCTCATGTGCTTCTCTAAAAGGAAATATCCCTGCAGTAATTGCTGAGCTTTGAATGGATGTAAAGGCGCATTTCCTGTGTGAGAGGTGACTCTAAAGATTTTCTAATTCTTATATTAAAATCTTTAAAATAAATAAAAAAAGTGAGACATCCTGTTCTTTTAATCTATTTTTTTTCAAAATAAATGCTCAATATCACCTTGGCTCAGGAAGAAATTCACAGCATTATAAAATACTGAGCTGACTAATGATTACTGTTAAAAAAAAAAAAAAGGAGTTGTATGAACTTGAAGTATTTGTATGTTCCCCTTTGCCAGACTAGTAGAGTGAGAGACTAAAGGGATGTTGGTGAGGCAGATGTTTAATTTTCACTGTCTTTATCTTCTTGTGTCGTGGTTGAGAGTCAGTACGAGTGTCTCTGGTGTGGTTTCACTATGAATGACCAGAGTTCAGTGTCAGGATAAGAACTGTTCTGCAGAAATTAATGTGAAGTTGCTGTCTAGATGTGAATTTCCAGGGAAAACTTTTGCTTGTTTTTTGGTCTTCTGGCATAGTGGCATGATGCAAAAATGTGTTACACTGTCCAGAATGGCTTGGAGAGATTCAAAGAGCCCCTAGTTGGAGAAATTAGAATCTGTTGGAAGTAATGGCCAATGTTAAGTGTGGAAAAGCTTCAAGCAGGTGCCTCCTGCCAGCTCTTTGCTGGAGCAGAGGGCACAAAACAGTGGATTTTCAAGGGGTGGGTAAAGAGAAGAAGCCCTCTGGTGTGTTGCTGTGTGCAGGTGGGGGTATTTTGGGAAGGTTTGTTTTGTATAAACTGCAGTTTCAGGCTTGCAGTGATCTGTGTGAGCGTGCCGTTTGTCCGGCTGTGTTCCTCCAGGGCTTTGGCTAAGGATGTCCCTATGGCTTTACTTGGGGATGGGCTGGATCTGTTCTCAGCCTTCCAATGTAATTTCTTCAACCAGCATTTTTGAAATGTCTTATTTTTCTACTTTGTGTTCATTTCCTATGTTACTGCCATGCTCTTTATTTTAGCAACACTGTGAGTAGAGACAGAGTGGTTTGCTCTCCCTAAGACAGTCTAGTCTAGCAATCTGTCTGTTTGTGGTCTTGTGCTAAATATAAATTACATTAATGGCTAAGCAGAGCCATTTTGGGAAACTGCATGAAATTCTCATTTTAAAAACCTTCATTTTGCTGAAAAAAAAACCCCCTGTGTTGGAACTTTTTGTTTCTTCCAGAAGCAATCCCTCTCAATACAAAGCACCAAAAACCTCCACCAACCCCACCCTTTAAAAAGTGCTGGGGTAAAAATTTACCTAAATTTTAAATACTGTGTCGTGCCCTAGGTTTTTACATATTCTTGTTGTTTGTTGGGAAATACCAGTTGAAATGGGCAAGATATGTTTCATTTAATTGTACCGAAGTTGGGAACTCTTAAAAAACAAACAGGATTTTATTACAGAAATGTAAACTGTTTACAGTTAAAAGAAAATAAAGTAGTAAGACTGACTTTCATGTTCTTCCCATGGTTCTAGACAGTGAAATTATTCTCCTTTTCTTAATTTTTTCTAACATGAAACTCCTAGTGTAAATAAATGCTCTAATTATATTTTTCTCAAATATAACTGGCTTCAGAAGAAAGTATAGCATTGCGATAAGTATGTGGGGACTTTTGTTTTGAATTTTGGCTTGAGTTTTTTTAAAGGTTTTTTTTCTCCTCAGACTTTCAGATTTTAAAGGGGTTTTTTTCCTTATTAATCTGTAATTAATTTAATTAGTGTTTATTGTATGTACTCTCCAAACTGACGATGATAGAAAAATAGCATAACTTTTAACACAGGTTTTTGGATATGAAAGAAACCCAAACTGTTAATTTTTTGTATGAAGTGGGTAGTGTAGACTTGGTATATGATTGTATATGACCATAAATAATTTTAGATGCAGGATGGATGCAACATAACTTAGAAAGAGGCATTAGAGTGGGACTGTGTTTTCCCAAAAGGTTCTGCAGTCCCAGTCCAGTACAAGTAGGCCAGTTAAGTTAGGACTGGTCTGCTTCATAAGAACTTAAATAGCTGATGGTTGTGCCAAAGTGCTACGGAATGCATAGAACAGAAAAAACAATTTGTGCTGTACAGAATCAATGCTGACTGTAGGACGGAGGAGATCAATCTTGCAAATCAGGGAATACTGTAATATAAGCGTCTTCTTTCAGTCAATGAAGGTTAGAAAGGGGCTGAACAACAGAGGAATACTGTCTGGAGGAAATCAATATTAATTATAAATTTATAACCCTTAGGCCAGCTTTCAAACAATACTTTCTAAAAGGGAGCACTTCAAGCTTTTTTTCCCTTGGAAAAGAAGTTTTAATATGAAAGTAAAAATTTCAGTCTCTACTCAAAGCTCTTCAGAGGCTTTTTTCTATTCCTGCTGTGCTTTTTCCTTCCTTGGCTTGCAGTGACCTTGGTCCAGTTACCAGTTTGGGGCAGCAGAATCATTACCTTCATAATAGCTTTTAAACAAAGATGCAACCATTGCAAAGATTTCAGGTGAGGGGGTGCATGGGGGTCAGGAAGCAGATGTGCTGCTTGGCTGGTCATGCTCTGGAGCTCTCGCAGCCCATGGGAGAGCAAGCTCTGCAGGCAACACAGTTCATGTGTGTTTTCAGTCTGTTTCTAGGAAGTAGATATGAAGTCTTGATGGAGGTAAGTGCTAAATAGCTCTTATCAGTGGCCTTTGTCAGGAAAATTTTTTATTTTGACTTTCAGTGAGCTTGAAAGACAATCAGAATGGAAGTAGGAATAAAAAAGAGCATTGGGTATAGAATTCATGGCATTAATAGTTCTGCAGTTCAGTCTAACATCCAGATGATAGACTTGTTGATCAAGTTGAGAGACTGTTTTCCATTATTTGCATAATTTAAGTTGTGCTTGACATTATAATTAAGAAAGATCAAGGCTACTTCTTCCCAGGTTCAGTGAAAAGGAGAGCTGATAGCGAAATGGATGTTATGGGCAGCAAACAAAGCAGCTGAGGAGACTAGATCCAGGCCACGAAGTCTAATGATGATAGCTATGCCTGCTAGGAATGTGGTAAAGATCATATCCCCTCTGTCTGCCAGTGGCTCATGGATGCAGAATGTAGTGGTGCTGCTGTGGCTAAAGTTCTGAAAAGTAAAGATTGAGAGTCTCTGTGCAAGGTCCCCAGAGACCAGAAAGCCCTGGGCTGCTTCATCAAGCTGTGACCAAAGAACTTCTATTATATATAAGTTGACATCCTCACTATGCTGTAGGGCCCCTGTTTTGCTGACTCCGGTTCTGAGAAGGCTGAGTTTCTCCTGCCCTTCTACTGAGTAAGGGTTACTGGAGGCAGGGCCAGCATTTCGAACCATGTTCAAATCTCTGTGGGAGAGGCTGTTATTAACCAGCAACTCAGAGTTTTCAGTTCATTGCTTTTCTTGCTGTGGGTCTGCCCCAGATACCAGGACTAATGTGAACGTCTGCTTGATTGTAACTGGTCATTTTCTGAGTATTGCTCTTTTTTTTTAGGGTGGGGTGGTTTTTTTTATTATTTGGGTGGTTTCTGTCCTGTGGTTGTATACATTTTAGAAAAGTATCTGCAAAGTATTCTCAGGTTTGGTTGGTTGGTGTTTTTATCCCTTTTCAGGAGGTTGGCAGTCCTAAGAGAATCCAAATGTTCGCTGTTTAGTTTTTCATAGCATAGCCTGATTTTTCACTTATTTAGTAAATTATAGATGGCAGATGCCAAAGCACATAATGCATCTGCTCTGCCTGTTTCAACAGGACAGAGCTGCCAGAATCCAATTAAAGAATTGCAGTGGAGTTGTCCATGGAGAGACTTAATTTTGGGTATTTTTTTTGTGACAACCCTTCTTCAAATTAGCTCCCTCTTCCTTCCCTCCTCTTCACCAGTGTCCCAAGTTGTATATGCAGTGGATATGGTGTGTTTGTCATTTCACTGTGTGGTATTCAGAGGTCCCAGTTTTCCCTGCTGCTTTTCTTTAAGTGATTCATAGAAAGAGTGGGCCATCTTCATGGCAGCCCTGTCCATCCTTACTAAATTTGCTTCCAACTTTCTCAGTTCTGCTTTCTCAGAGCTATCATGTAAACCACACAGTGGGACTGCGTTATCTTTTCCTGATGAGCTCATGTGGTAAGAGGAGTTGGTTTCCTTAGGTATGTTTGAGGCCTCAGAACACGCACAAGAAGGGAGGGGGTGGTTAGAGATGCTTTCTTAAAGTCAGTTTAAGGAGTTTTGTTGGCACAGTTGGAAGCACAATAGACTTGCAGCATGGGGCAGGATTGAGTGGCTGGAGGAGGAAGAGGTGTTCTGACTTGGCTACTGGAGGAACTGCTTATGTGCCACCTTCCTTATTGCCCATTTGTTTTTCCTTTGTGCCCCAGTAACAGATGTAAAGCCTCCGATGTGGTTCTTGTTCAGAAAAGTCAATGATAAAAGTTACAGATTTAATGATTCCAAGCTATCTAGTTTATTGAGAAGAAAAATAATATGATACAGGTATTACTGCATCCTACTCTTGATAGGACTTTCAGTCCCTTCCCCTTAGCCTATATTCAGGCTTGGGAAAAGCTCAGACATCAGATGTTAAAGAGAGTATAGGTATAAGAGGTACTATAGGGCACACTTCTTGTGTTTGTTTTCTCTCAAGCCAAAATGCTTTTGTTAGTAACTCTTCTCTTTTTTGTCAGTGTGTCATTGCCCCCATGGTGCCAGCATTATGAGTTCAGCATGAGTGAGTCTAGAGTAGCATGTGATAGGAGGCTTTGAAATGCTTTTTTGCCAAACACGTTCCTGCAATTCTTTCAGTTGGTCATCACACTCCTTCCAGGGTTAGAGGTATTCAATGGCTTGTGGCCAGTTACAATTCCTTCTGTGTTGCAGAAGATTTGCATGGCTTCATGTGCGGAAAGCTGAGTGTAAAGTATTTTTCGGTGTAGAAACTCCTGATGTGTCCATCGCATTAACTCTTCTGTTCCTGGATATTTGGAAGAAAACTTGCAATGTTGGTTACAATGCATTCATTTTTAGGATAATTGCAACTCTGGTGGGAACTGTGTACTAGTTGCAGGTTTCTCACAAGCAAATATTTGTTATCCTTTCACTAAATAACAGATGAAGAACATGTGAAGTAGCGCTCCTTCAAACTTAAAATCAATGTTTGACTGAAAAAATGAAATACACAGGGAAAAGATGAATAACTGCTGTTTTCTCATGGCTCATTAAGCATGACTCACAGCAATGTATTCCATTTCCCAATGGCAAAGATAGATGCATCTTTCTTAATTGAAGCAAGTCTCCTTAATCCTTGAAAGCTGAGCCCATTATTCACTGAGAGTAATACTGGTGCTTTTGCATGGCAGCAGAAGGTATGCATTTCAAAAATTACAGCAAAAACTGCAATTTAGAGGATTGATTGGCTATGCTGGGGAGTATAGGACCCCCAGTGGTGAGAAGTCTGGACATTGCTGGTTTACTTCTATAAAAAGGAAGTTTTAGCTTCCTGTAATAGACTGAGGAGAACTAGCAGATACTACCCTACTGATAGTCACACTCTTCCTACAAGGGAGTTCTCATGGCATTTCTTATGGAAGTTGTATTTTGCCAATTGTCAGTGGACAAAAATAGCACCCAGTGCTTCTTGCTGCACAGTGTGCTTCCTGTCTTTGTACAAAGTGATTTTTTTAGTCTTTACCAAACATCTTTTATTATTTGTATTTTTCTTTCAGCACGCGAAGCACAGTTGTTGTATCCTGTACACGTTGTGCCCTGGCAGAATGGTTGTGAACTGCTAGAACAAGCCTGCTTCACACGTTTGTCTTTTTGCACAGTAGTAGCACAAGGAAAGGAAGGTGCCTGAGTCAAAGCTGTCATTCCAATATGTTGCAGTTGCTTGTGTAAATCCCCACTTACTGAATTGCAAAATTACACCTTTATCCACATACACTGTTGTAAGATATTGTAATGACTGCTTTTGGTACATTTGAGGGTCATTTGTCAAGCCTTTTGCATATCACTTGAAAGGGCAAATCTGGTAGTTGTTCACTAGTGGCTTCTGCAAACTCTACAAGTAGCAGTGAGGTCACGAATCATGCAAATTCTTTCATATGCTTTGAAAGAAAAGGCCACTTTAAGCATAGCATAAATGCAACCATATGCTCGTATCTTGGAGCCTTCACTGAAATTTGACAATAAAATTGCTGTGCATATGATTTGTTTTCTGAAGAAGAAACACTGTTGTGTTTAGAGCAGTAGCATAGCAGCAATTAACTTACTGGTCTTTTCTAGTTAACTGTAAAAATGTTTATTGAGTGCAAAATTGGTAGAAGTAAGATTCTGGTAATTCTTAAAGACAGTACATGCCTTTGTTTCCTTTTAGAAGAAAGAGGCAGCAGTAAAACCAGAAGAAGTCTTGTTACAGTCTATTCAATAGAAGGGTATGCAAAGTAGATTTTGCTTTTTTGTTAATCTTAGTACAACTCTTAAATTAGCCTAGAAATATCTATTCAGACTTGATGAACAGCCATTTCATATTAAGAAAATCTTTACAGCATAGTTTACTTTTCTGTTGAAGGAAAAAAGGAAGTGTGGGCTTTCTCTCAGTGATTTTGGTAGTCAAAGCTGAATGATTTGGGTTTTGGAAATAATGTAAAAAGCTTAATTAAATTCCATCTTCTAGTATTTTGTATCTCTACAAAGAGGACAGTGCACAGAAGTTGTTTCAAGGGCCTGAAGGAATACGCCCTTAAACACTTAACAATCGTCAGTGCTGTATGGTGATTAGAGCAGTTTGCTTTAATGCGATTCCTCAGAAAGATTACTGAGAAATCTGTGGGCTTGTGCACCAGCAATTATGTTGGTTATCACCTTCAGATTTCTTCTGCAAGCAGGAGAAGCAGATTGTTCCTTCAGAGTACAACTAGTGCAGATAGAACAGAGCAAAATGATTGACTCATTCCTTGTTATCTAAAGTGCAACCAACACTGAAACGTAGTAGGTAGCAATTGTCATGTTCAAGTTAGTGGAGGTGCTTCCAAAGCAATAGTGGCAATGTGACCACTAAGGAGAGTGCAAGAGGGAATTGTCTGCTCCATAAACATGCTGATTGCTAGAGGGATTTACTGAATGAACTCCACTGTGCATCAGAAAGGGACCATTGCACATGAAAGAAAAATGTAACTTTAAATTGGCTTTTAAATAAGAGAAGGAAGCAGCAGTTCTCTGTTTGGGTGCAGCTAACCTAGTGCACTGGGATACAGTTGGGCAGACAAGAAGGATGGCAGATAAGGGAGGAAGAAGTGAGCAGAGAAAGAAAAGTCTAAGTTGGTAAAAGTGGTGTCAGCAGTGCATGCCAGAGGGTCTGGGAGCGAGCAGGCTGCTCGCACACCCTTTGGAATGGGAGTGCAGCAGCAGCACGCCATGAGCAGGGACAGCTGCTGTGCTGGTGGGAGGCTTCCTCTCTGTCAGTAAATGTGACTCAGAAGAGCCCAGGGTACACCCAAGAGCAGCACTTGTGCCCCTGTTAGTCACAGTTCTGTTGAAGTACTTGTGTTGTTCAGTGTGATGGTGCAAACACGGTAATTGCTTGAAGGGTATTTCAGTGGCACAATGCCTGTGTTAAGGCTGTTCCCTTGTCTTTCAAGAACATAGGAAAAGTCTTTCAGAGCAGGGAAGTTGTTACTGGTTTGTACTTTTTTAAAGCCCTGAATATGGCAGGTTATTGCAGCTGATGAAGCTGATGGAGCCACTCGGGATAAAGCCTGTGCAGTGATACCTTCCACCAGCTGAGAATGTGGCCTCAGACTGTTTGGGTCATATGGTAGTTACAGGCCATGGTGCCAGCTATTCACTCTGTAAACCTTAAATAAAGGTGCTGGCAATAAAATGTCTTAACCAGCTAGCATGTGTTAGAGATATTCTCAAAATATGGCTTTAAAATTTTGAGGAAATCAATGTTTAAGTATTTACGTGCAGCTTTTGTGTGTGCTGTACCTGTGTACAGGTAGAGAAAGTAGCCTTGTCTTTTACTGTGACTGGCCATACTTAATTCCCTCTTTACAATGTCATTAACTCAAACTGTTTATCAGAATAATTTATTTAAAGGAGAACTTAGATTACTTTTGTTTTAATACAGGGGTGCAATCATATGTCACAGAGTTCTCTCAGTTCGTTAACTTTGCAGGTGCACCAAAGAAGAAAGTAGTAAAAACCCAGCTTTTACAAGGTGTTAAAATGTGTGTCCATCTATAGATTAAATTGTGCTCATGTGTTACTATAAGTCTCTTGATTCTAGAAGAAGCTAAAATAAATGCTTCCCTCATAAAATTATCTAGAAATGATGCGATGTACGCTATCTCGTATTGTGGCCTTTCTCCCTAAAATTGACAGAAAAGGTTAACAGAAGGGAATTTCACAGGAAAGAAAACTATTTTTGGAAGAAGAGACACAAAATTGTTACCTAACTATTGTGGGAGTCTCTTGCTGATCGCTGGAGCGATGTTTGAAGCCTGGCAGTGTGGGTGTGCACGCGCGTGGGCACGAGCTCGCAGTCCCTGCTGGCAGCTCCGGGCTGGGTGGGCAGGCACGGCAGGCTCTGAGCCCCGGCAGGGACAGGGCAGTGCTGGGCTGCCAGACCCACAGCCCTCCCCTGAGGGCCCGGCTGCTTCGAGGGGCGAGCTGAATCGGGGCGGGGGGGGGGAAGAGAATGATCTTGATGTTCAAAATTACTGCTTTGCTTGCTGCTTGGACTGTAAAGTTTCTGCCTTGCATTAGTTGTGGTCTTCGTTGTGTTAGTGTATGAATAAGACAGCTGATGATTTCGTGGGTGCTTATCCTCAGTGTGTGTGTGTTCATGCAGGCAAGAAGACAGCAAGACCCTAGTCCTGGATCTAACCTGGGGAGTGGTGATGATCTCAAACTACGTTAATCAGCGGCAGCAGGCGTCCCACGGGTCTGCACACATGCATTGCTTCTACTTGGCAAAGGATTGAATAAAAGACCAGAAACTGTGATAACTGGGTATATTATGGTCTGTTTCCTGACCTGCGGCAGTCAAAGTCACCCCGAACTGCCATGGTTTGCACTATGTTTGTGTTACAATACCTGCATTTCCCATTTTAAGCATGTAGCCAGTGGCAATTCGAAATTTTGTTTTTCTATGCAAACTTATTTTTTGTTGGCACTATTTTAGTGAAATGGAAACTTATGCAGCTATAAAACCATTTTTCTCAACTGTAATAAAAATTGTCACTTAAAAATAGGTCAAGATATTACAGATTTAGAACAACTTTTGTTTTTGGTTTTGGTTTTTTTTTTTTGTTTTGTTTTTTTAAAAACTGCTGGAAGCCAATGCATTCCAAGCTTAATTTTTTAATATGGGCTTTTGGAATTTTGATTGTCCTTATTGTGTTCCTGCTTTATTTTAGATAATGCATTCTTATCTTTCAGTTTTCTTTTTTCTAAATTTGCAAGACCTTCTTAAAACTGCTGACATTATTTTGCATTATTTCCAAGCTAAACCCAGTGAATCAGAGCTGTTGGAATCAGTTTTCAAACTTTGTGGGTTTGTAAATGTTACAGTTGCAGTATTCGTTTTAACTGCTAACAATTCATTGGTTCCACTTTTAAAATTATAAAATCTTAAAATGTGTGTTTTCATGCATTAATGCATTCTGCCCCATTATCTGTCTTAGATTTTATTCTGTTCCAAGTGAGTTTGGGTGGCTGTTATACCCTGTACATAGTGCTTTACTGAAACTCAGAGGAAGTCGCAGGCTGGCTTCTGTTTTATTCAGGGATTTTTTTAACTAGTTCTTCAAAGGGATACTGCAACTCCACAATCAGATTCAACAGTGTTTAAACTGGGAACAAAAGTGATCAGCTGCCAAGGTGATATATATTAAATCATGTTTAAGATAACTGCTTTAAGTATATTTTATATCTTAGGCTTTTTGTAAAGTTGTGCTGAATGATGAAAAGCTGAGATGAGCTTGTGTGCAGGAGTCTCGTACTGCACATAGGTCCCTTCTATGAAATCTTATGCAAATTAAAATTGTTGCAGTATATATTGCATTTTCTAACAGGGTAAGATTTGGGATGAATTAATGTATGAATTAATCTTGTTTTATTTGGGGTGATGGTGAATGGACTTGCTCCAAATGTTCCATTGCATCCAATATTTGAAGAAAATCGATGAGAAATGTGATGTCATTTGGCTTTGTTAAAATGTGGTGCTTCCTGTACAGCCTGATTGATTAAAATGTCACTTAAATACCTTTTTAAAATAAGGGATCTGAATCCAGTATTTTAAGAATTATTTTAAAGGTAGGAAATCTATATGGTTATAACAGTCAAATCTTCATTAAATCCTATAATTAAGACAATTATACATTCCTCATTAATGGCAAAACAATTGATGCAAAAGAGGTCTTGCAAAAATATAAGCAGATGTCAATGTGAAGGAGAATCTTTGTATGTTAATAATATGAATATTTAACATTCACTTAAAAATGTCATTAACTGTAAACTGTGAGAATGTCATCAAATAGAAATATTTTGATACTTCAATTTAAATGTGATTCACCTGAAAGATAATCTTTTTCACTCTGTGGCCACATATTCTTCTTGCTTTTCTTCCCCCAAAGAAATAATTTTTCTAAAGTGTTTCTGCAAAGAGTTATTTAAGGGACACACGCATGCATCTGCACGCATCCCTAGCCTTGGATCTTCTCTGCCATCTGTGTATTTTTGATGGAATAGTCTGAAGATTTATTTTAAGAGGTTTTCCTAACGTTTCAGACAGTGGTTTTAAACCATAAGTACACAGGAAATGACGCTATCAGATATTAACGTTGCTATCTCTGTGTAAATACTGAACTTTCCCTATCATCATTTAGCATTCTGCTGCTTTCCATATCTTAATGCTGGCATTAAGATCACAGCCCTTACCCTCTGCTGGTTAGTGCAGACTTTTTAAAGTGCATTTTAAGTTATTGATGCAATTTGATATTTTTCATAATTTCTATTTAAACTGAAGTTGCATCATCTTTCTTGAATTCATCTCCTGTAAGAGTTGCCTTAAGCTACAGGATTGCTTTTGCTATTTTTTGTGTTGTATGTTTAACTTTCATAATAAACTTCTGTGTAGTGAAAACAAGGTGCTGTAAGTTTATTTGACTCCCTGGTAGTCCCTGCTGATGTATTTTGTTTAGGTGCAAGGCTGCCTTGCTGTCCGTGGCTAAAGCTGTGGTGACATCCAGTGGTCACTTCTCTAACTGACCCCTCTCCTCCGCTGTGTTCAGCTGCTGTCTGGGAGCAGCCTTTAATAAAAGGGTCTCCACTGGGGAAAATGTGGATTTTGCTGCCCTAAAACTCTTGTTTCTTAAAACTGATATGCCCTGCTTACTCTGAAAGCACGGATCTGTTCCAGGGGCCACAAGCAAGGGGCTGTGTGCACTTAGAGAGTGCTGTTTGTGGGCACATGGTGAGAGCAGCCACCAAACCTTGTCAACTGTGCTGCTTTGGGTGAGGGGGAACCAGGGGAATTACATGTGTAAGTTCAGGAAATGGGGAAATGTGGTAAAGTTCTGTGGGGAAAATATGAATGTTGTATGCTACACCTGAAAACCTTCTGAAGCTGCTAAAATTTTAGGTGGTACACCTTCAAATAGCTAACACTGACTGAATGACAATGGTTAAGTACTGAAATCAGGTAGAGGATTGCTTGTTTCATAGCAATGCTTTAGGAACATTTACATGCAAAAGGATAACGAGTAACCTTATTTTAGACTTTTATGATCTGGGGAATTTTCATAGTGGGTGTTTTTATAACTGCTGGCTCAGCTGTGCAAAAAAAAAAAACCAGAGAGCACCAAAGATGAAGACACTGTGACCTGTGGCTTTCCTGGAGATGTTCTTCAGTGTGAAAGGGACAAGCTTTCAAAAGAGACAAATGACAAACCACGTTGCTCTGCTTCTCTTGCTGAGGGCAAATGGTGTCTGTCAGCTGCTGCAGGCTCTGCTGTCCAGGCAATGTTTTAAAGGCGTCTGTAAACAGCTGTTCATAAAGCCCATGGGTAATTTGTCAAATTACCTGCAAGCTCGTGGAAGGATTCACTTTTCTGTCCAAGGTAGATCACAAGTGGATGAGTACAGTACTCGTACAGCCTTTTCTTGGCTGAAGGCGAAGGACAGAGGCACTTTGTCCTCTGGCTCTTCATAGAATTTGCCTCTTAAGTGTGTGACTAGCAAAGGGAATCTGAAAATCTCCCTGCATGAGGCACATACAGCAGAAAAGAATTTTAAAAGCGTTATAATCCAGTGCCTTAACTAGCATGACTTAGAGATGGCTGTCCTTGATGTGGGAGTGAAAGACCACTGTAAATGCTGGAGCCTGTTGGAATTGAGAAGGATGTCAGGACCTGGAGCCCAGCCACAGCAGGTGAGATATGGTCACTTCCAGATGGGTTTTTTAACCTCCTGCTCTTACATGACCTCTTCTGAACCCAAGAAAACATGGAGTATTAACTGTTTCTCAGAATTCTGGGATAAAGTTTGGGTTGAAAGGGAGCTTAAAACTCATCTAGTTCCAGCCTCCCACTAGACCAGGTTGCTCAGAGCCCCAGCCGACTTGGCCTTGAACACTTCCAGGGATGGGGGATCCACAGCTGCTCTGGGCAACCTGTGCCAGGGCTTCACCCACCCTCACAGGGAAGACTTTCTTCCTGATACCTAATTTAAACCTCTCCTCTGTCAGTTTGAAGGCATTTCCCCTTGTCCTGTTAGTCCATTCCCTTATCAAAAGTCTCTCATGCTTACTGGGAGGGGTCCAAGGTCTCCCTGGAGCCTTCTTCAGGCTGAACTCCTGTCTACACAGGAGAAGTCCTCCAGCCCTCAGAGCTTCTTTGTGGTCTCTGGGCTTGCTCCAGCAGGTCCATGTTCTTTTGTTAAGGATCCCAGAGCTGGATGCAGCATTGCAGCTGGGGTTCTCAATGTTTAGTCCCTTTACTGAAGTCCTCAAAACGTTGATAAGCAGGTTTTCTAGTTTCTTGAGGGAAACAACAGCTGTCCTGGGCTCATGGTCCCCTTTCTGAAAGCAGAAAACTGAGAAAATGAACTGTGAGTGAAAACAGCAGCTTTTCTGTTCCTGCAGATCTATGATGGTTTGTCTAATAACAAGCCTTGTTCAGGTAAGAGCTGGGAAGTTAGATGAAGATGTGGTTTCAGAGAACTCCAGAACTGCATGGCCTGGGATGATCTTGGCAGGACTTCTACAAATTTTTTTGTTTGCTGTTGGTTCAGGACTCTACTCTGTCATAGATGTATTAAGGACTCCATCCTGTCTGCACAGAAATAGGACCAATTTCTGAGAAGTTGCATTATTTTGTTGCTGCATTTCCAATGCAAATAAGAGAATGACAGAAATGGCTTCAAGGATGGGAATTGCAGTGAGAAGTTAGAGCAGAGAGAGCATTTGCATGGGCAACATTTCTCATAGCTCATTTGCCTGACATCCTGTCTTCACACTGCCACCAAATGTAAATCCCAGGCCATGCATATTCATCAACTGCTGCACGCTCCGAGCTGCTCGGGGTTTAAGTAACTATTAAATAGGTTTCTCAATTACAGGCTGAGCTAAGTGAATTTTCAGAATTGCCTTGGGCTCATTTCTTAAAGCTCAGGAGCCAGAGGGGGGGAAAGTAGCACAGAAGAGCTGAGCGCTGCTTCTCTGGTGCTGTCACCTGGCACAGCGGATGGCTGGGAAAAGATGGGGAAAGGAGTGGGAAACCAGAACACTTCTTGCTCAGTTTTGTGCTTCTTACTGGGCCTGGTCCACAGTTTATCACAGCTGGTGAGACTTCTGCCAAGTCTTTGTTGCTTCCCACAACTCTTCTGATTTGTAACTGTTTTCTACCCTGTTGACTTGATGATGGGGTCTTGGAGGATGTGGGTTTTCCTGGGGCTCCACTGTCTCTTGTTCTACAGGCTGTGATTCTCTGCTTTTCATAGGAACTGGTGGCTTTGCCACCTTTCCCCCTTGGCAATCTTTCTTCCCTGGAGCAGGTCATGGGTTTATCTTGAAAAGAGAAAGACCTTCTAGAGATGGAGCAAAGTTTACACCTGAAAGCTCCTGGCTTTTCCAGCTGTTATCCACTGGCTTGCTGAGAGAGTCTGTCCCTCTGAGCCTTTCCCACAAGTATGCCCAACCCTTTCAGCTTTTGTTATTCATACCTTACAAAAATCCAGCAAAGTCTAGGCATAGAGAAACAAGCAGTATGAGGGAACCAAAGTATTTTGTCTGTGGGATGCACTTGTCCCTGGTCACTTCCATGTGACTGTTACTGAGGCAGATGACTGGGGTGGTTCTGCTGCTGTTGCAGGATTTTGGAAGAATTTCATGGCTTTGGCCCCTCACAGCAGTGGTGTACAGGGGGAGTGACTTTCTGGTGAAACCCTGGGAGCTCTAAGCTTGGAGGAGAGCAGAGAAGTTGGTGGAGGGAATGTGGGTTTGCTGCTGGATTGCAAACAAAGCTGGGGGGTGGGGGATAACTCTTCCCAGATAACAATTCTTAATAAAGAGGCAGCTTTACCCAGAAACAGCAGACTGGCCATCACCTCAGGGCCAGGGAGGCTGCTGGGTATCTCACTTCCCAGAATGATGTGACACCTACCCAGAGGAAGCACCAGGTCCCCTCACACCCCACCAAGAGCTGAACAGCCCTGTCCTTCACAGCCTCCAGCCCCTGCTCCCGGATGGCCCCTGCATGGGGCAGCCCCACAGTGAGACACCTGCTCTGGAGGTGAGGTATGGCAATCTCCTTCCAGCACCTTCCAGCTCCTCACTGGCCTTCCCCAGCTGGCCCGGCCAACCAGAGGGTTGCCACCAGCCTGCAGACACCTGGGTGGCCTGTCCATGGAGCCAGGAGCCTGTGCCCACAGCTGCCGTGGCCCAGGAGGAGGAGGATAGTTGGGGATGCTCAGCCCTGCATGAGAGCCGACAGTGATCCAGCTCCAGCTCACAGGACCATAATTGTATTGGTTGAGCTTAGGGCTGGAAGAATCTTAGAGAGCATTTAGTCCAGCCCCTCTGTGATGGACAGCGAATCTTCCAGGTCATTTGCTCTGGCTGTGTTTGAGGTCTGGGGGCCAGGGAGAGGAGGGCGGGAGGGACAGGCAGAGTTGCATGCACAGACTGTCCCTGAGCTGCCCAGTGACTGCCTTCTGCTCAGGTCAGAGCTGCTGCTGAGGAACCCCCAAACACTTTCTTGGCAGCGACAGCCCCGGCCCAGAGCTACTTGGTGGATGCTCCCACACAGATGAGAGGACAGATCCTCTTTTTGGTTCTGCTTTCAGTTCTGCTCTGCAGAGCACATCTGGTGTATGACTGCCAGGACCTGGTGCTGGTGGGCCCGTGGGCTGCGTGACTCTCTGAAACCACCAACCCCAACAAGGTGCCTCACCACCAGCTCCTTCAAACCCTCTCCACATCCAGACCTCTGCATCTGGGGCAGGATGTGCCAGCAGGATCACGGGACACTGCATTGGAAAGAGTCCCAAAGAGCATCTCTCTTGTTGGTTCTATCCATCACAGCCCGTGAGTAAGGTTGAAGTCACACCCTCGCTGCTCGTTCACCTGAAGTCAGTGACAAAATGGGCAGAGATCTTCAGGGGCTCTGAGTGGGCCCCTGCAGCTCTGACTCATGTCCCTTTAAATTATGAAACCCTAAGAACCAGGGCAGGAGCAGCCTGTGTAGGGGGCTGACCTCCCTCCCTCCTTCTCATACCATGCCCCATGACCCTTCCTCATCATCAGCTGTGACAATCAAACATCGCTTTTGGAATTATATCTGGAGGTGAAACTGAGCCCAGGTGAAAGCCCTGCCACATGTGCAGCACTCCTGGATCCATGAACCCTTGCAATGAAGGGTTTGGGGACTCCATAGAATCCCTAAATATATCTTTCTTTTTTCTTTTTTCTTTTTTTCTTCCCCATAAAACCTGTGCTTCAAATTGCTTTATTTTTACAGAATCCCTATGCTTTTCCCCAGGGTAAATTTTCCCACCGGTTTTCAACGCATGATTAAAACCCCAAGTGCCTGGCTGGGCGGCAGCCGAAGGCGGGATGCAGCGGCCAGCGGCTCCCGGAAGGACAGATGGTCCCTCGCACCAGCTGCTGACACCGCTGGCTCCGGGCTGACCGCTCCGGGAAGGAGCGGGTGACCATCCCCTGTGCCGGTGCCCCTGTCCTGCCGCATCCCGGCTCCCTGCCCGGCACCGCGGCGAGCTGGGTTTCGCAGCCTGCCCACGCCTGGCAGGAAGAGAAACCAGCGCATCTGGTTCTAATGAAGCCGAAGCCGGTTTAGATCTAGCCCTGCACGAATCAGAGCTTTTAGGATATATCTGGAGCTCCGTGAAACGCACACGAAGCGTGCCGGCCGGCGGGCGGGGGGCTGCTGCCTTGCGGTGAGCAGCCCCTCCCCTGGCCAGCTTTTACTGCTGCTCCCTTTCCTCCCCGGGAATGCTCCATGCCCATCCATCCGGCCCCTCTTCCTCAGCCCCTGCCCCGGCCCCAGCCCTGTGAAATGCCCGGTGTGGTGGGGCAGCGGCTGTGCCTCTGCTTGGTCAGTGTTTAAGGTACCATCTCATCAGCACCCTCGGCTGAGGTGGGACCCTCCCGCCGCTGCCCATCTCCAGACACCAAGCACGGTGCAAAAATTCAGGAGAGCTTTTGCAGCTGCCAGAAGCCCAAATCTGGGATGTGAGAAGTGATGCTGCTCATCACCGTGGTCCTGACTGAGGATGAGCTGTAGCCTTGCCGTGCTCCCCACAGCCCATGCCAGGCACACATCGCCTCCCTACCCCTGGCCAAGCACAGAATCACCTCCAAAAAATTTACTGTCGATGGGCTGCACAGCCGCCAGTCCAGCACAGGCAGCAGGGAGGAGGATGCTGCCCTGGAGATGTGAACCCCAGCCCAGGGAGGCTCTGGACAAGGCTCAGCACAGGCTGGGGCTGTGTGTGTATGCAGGCCCGCGGGAAAAAGGCACTTTCTGCCCCACCAGCCCTGCGGGAGCAGAGCAGCGGGGCAGCTCCTCGCAGCACGCTGCCGCGCTGGTGCTGCACAGCCTGATGCTCCAGCGGGTTTCAGGGCGATTGCAAACCATCCCGGCAGGGCAGGGCAGGGCAGGACATGCCCAGCGCAGGCGAAGAGGGGAAAACTGCCGAGCCAGGGGAGAACGGAGCCAGGGGTCTCCCCTGGGAAGGTCCGGGTTGGGCGCTGCCAGCAGCCCCTGCCCGCCCGGGCCCCCAGCCTGGCACTGATGGGGCACTGCCCAGCTCGGTGGGACCCGAAACCCTTGGCTGTGGGACAAATCCCCCTGAAGAGGTGGGATAATCTCCCTCTTGGAGAATGAAAGCTTCCTTCTTGGAGCTACCAGCCCTGTCTGGATCCATTCCTAAGCGCCAACCCAGAGCCTCGCAGCAGGAAATGCACCTCCAAAAAATCAGAGCAACTTCAGAGCTTTATAGCAAATATCTTTCCTCCGACTGAACCAGTGCTGCCAAGGCTGGGATCTGCTTCCAACCCGTTTTTACGAGCAGCCACAGGGCAGATTTCTCACAGACCTGATCTGTGCTGCTCTTGGATCCGATCGGGAGAGGGCAGCTCTCCTTCGCTCTGCGCACGGCTGCATCCCACGCCGGCGAGCCGGGGGAGGTTTTGTCCCTTCTGGTGACTTTTGCAATTTTCTACTTCTTTTAACCGGCTGGATTGAAAAGACCAGCTCTTCTCAGCCGATCTCTCTCCGCAGAGGTGTAGAATTTAGAAAAAAAAACCTAAGAAAAAAAAATCAGAAAAAATTAGAAAAAAAGCGGTAAAAATCTGTTAACCCCCTATAGCTGCTGATCTCACCCCAAAATGTGATGGCGTCGCAAGGCTTTGGTAGAAGCATCTCTGATGGATGCACCCACTGCCATTCATTCAGTCAGAAACATTAACAACAGAGCCAGGCTTTAAAAATTGATTATGATTGTCAGAAAGCTGTGCATTGCTTCCTGAGCCCTGGGGCTGAATTTTCCAAGAAGTGCTCCATAATCTGGAGAGTAAGAAGGGTAATTTTATCCTTTTAGAATTTAAGTTTTGCCTGTCATGAGCAGTTGCCAAAATTATGGTGCTTTGTCTCAAAAGTGCCACCCTGCCAGGAGTCACTGGGGAGCCTAGGGGGCTCCTCCAGTCACTCTGGGGGGTTTGATTTCAGCTGCCCACATTGGTCCCCACTTGGGACCTTTGGCAGTCTGGTTTTGTGGTGGAGACACACAGAGAACCTCCATCCCAGCAGCCCTGTGGATACTGGCTGCTCCTGGCCCCTGTGTCCAAGGGGGAAAACATCCCCATGCCCATGAGCAGCTCACGGGTGCTTGCTGGGTTTGGGGAAGAGGTGTTGGGGAGTCTGGGAATTTTCATAACTGGGAATTTTCATAGAGGGTGTTTTTATAACTGCTGGCTCAGCTGTGCAAAAAAAATTACCTAACCCATCTTGAGCTGGATTTCCAGCTGGATGATGGGAGAGGTTCTCCAGGAGACAGGAGCCAGTTCTCAGTGGAGATGGGGCTGACCCTGGGAGCTTCTCTCTGGAGCTGTGATCACCTGTGCAAACCACCCACTGCCATTGAAGCCAGGGGCTCAAAAGCAACCCTGGAGCTGCCCTCCTTTGGTACAGCCAGACAGCAGCCATGCAAACAGCCTTGGGTGGGCTTTCTGCCTTCTGTGACTTGGGATTTGCTTTCTTCTTTACTTGTCTTGGCTGACAGAATGAGGAATGTGGTCTGAAAGGAAACCAGCTGCTCTGGGAATCCAGGGAGGCTGCCTTAGGTGCATGGGGGAGTTTTTCTGCACCCAGAGAAAGAGGGGGCTTGGGTTCTGTGGTGGGCATGGGTGCAAGGAGGTGCTCCATCTCAGCTGTGCCTGCACTTGCCCTCCTTCAGGAATGCTGTGGTGGGATTTTCAGTCAGCTGGGAGTTATTGTTGGTCTGTGCTCCTGCCTGGGACCTCCCTCCTCACCCTGGGGATCACTGCACTTCACCAGGAAACATGCAGCCCTGTGGGGTGCCACTGCCCTTTCCTGCCCACCTCTGCCCTCCTGGTAATGTCAGGGGTGTGTTTGAAGCTCAGGAGGAGGTGACAGCCCCTTGTTAATGCATCGTTGAATGTTTTAAAGAACAAAGCCCCAGACCTGGCAACACCCAGCCCTTCTTCACTTAGCCTGGGGTTTGGGTTGATGCCTGAAGGCAGCAGAGAGGCACACTCAGAGATAATTTCTTTTTTTTTTCTGCCATTGTACTTGGCTTTTAATCTCCTTGGTGAATTTGGCCTGTACTCGTGATACTCTCTTACAAAGGATGCTGAATCTTTTTTAATGAAAGCCCAGACTGTTGCATCCCCCAGTTTGCAGCACTGGGCATTCAAAGGGCATCACCAAACACAGGAATGAGGTGGAGAAGGGTGATCTGCACCCACCTGTTTCTACCCAGCATGTCAATGTGAGGGCCGCACGTGCCATGGGCCTGCTTAAAAGTAGGGGCTGTGCTTTGTACTCTGTTAAATGAATGAGGTATGCAAAGTTTCTAGCCACATATTTATTCCCTCAAGTACTTTCCTTATGGGTATCACAATACGAACTTACACATAAAAATACACAAACACTGTATATATACAAATACATATATATTTCATACATCTATAGCGAGCTGTAGAGAGGCAAGTGGCTCATAAGGATTAGTCCTGCTCCCAGGAGAGGAAAGGCTAATTTCTGTTTTTGAGCCAATAAAGATGTGTCAGAGGGCTGGAGTGAAGGGGAAACATTGGCAGCACCTTTGTGCTCTTCAGCGTATTAAGATGTCACCATGCTTGGATTTAAAAAAAAAAAAAAAGCGCAAGCAAGTCATGAATAATAAATAGAGCAACATGCAGCTAACTTCAAGGGAAAACTAATTTCCCTGGGGCTTGCTCCATGCCATATACATTAAAATCTCACCTGCTTTGACAGCTCTGTGACCTGAAGAGAGATGCTGAGAAATGTGGTGTTTAGAGCAGAGCCTGGCCAAGGTCCTGCTCCCTAACACGACTGGGATTTCTTGTCAATGCTTTGATCCCCCCTGCCAGTCATGGCTTGCTCTGCCTGTGGGAAGGAGCCGCAGTGCAAACTTAGCTGAAATTAATGTTTGACTTTGTTTTTTAAAAAATATGCAGCCCTCAAATTTCTGCGTTGGACGGCCTAAGGGTGTGCTTTACTGATGTTCTTTGTCCTGCTGTGGGATAGTCCATGTGATGGGGCTGCCCTGCTGCAGACCTTGCTGGGACATGGTGGGCACAGGGATGGGGTATGGGGTCAGGCTAGGACTGAGCATCACCACACAGAGGGATGCAGCAGAGGAGAGGGGACAGAAGATGTCTATCTCCCAAGGAGGTGTTTTGCTGCTACCACCCTCAAATAAATATGGAAAAATACCTCTTCCCCCACTCTCTGCCCCCCCAGAGACTCAACCTGCCAGCAGCAGGAGTTACAGCTGCTTCCACACCCTCTGCACTCTCTTGAATTTCCATCACTTGTGCCACCCTGCTCCAGAGGAGGCGTCGCTTTGTGTGAGCATGGCACGGGTCCATGTCCTTGGCTTTTCTCTTTTAGTTCTCTGCTTATTCGGGCAATGCTTGATCTGGTGCTTTTTATCTTGGATCAAGTTTGCACCATAAAAACGAGAGCTGGTCTGATGTGGGTTGTCCCAGGTGGTGGCACATTCTGGCACACTGGGAGAGTTCAGTTTGCTCCTCAGGTCTGTGGATGTTTCTGGCACCTGGGATCTTTGGGTGTGACCAAAGCAGGTTCCTGTGTGGTGAGCCCCATCCCAAGGAGAATGTGGGCTTTCCCGGGGTCAGAACTCTTGGGCAGCAGTAGCTCTGTTTGTTCAGACAACATTGCAACACCAATGACCTCGTTACTCCTTTCTTCCTTACTGACTCACTCCCGACCTTATTCCGGTAACTTTGCTCGTGCCACTGACTAATTTCTCCTTAACTCTTCTTTCCTCCACTCTGGCTTTTCAGCTGGAAAAACTGAAAACTGGATGGCCTTGGGTTGGTTATTTTGTTTTGAATCCCGAAGTTATCGTGCCGGGTGTAGCTGGGGCTGCTGCTGTAGGTCTGAAACTAGTCGGCCGACAAGGCCGGGGCAGGACTCGAACCCGAGTCTCCCCCACGCCAAGCCGACGCCTTCCCCCTTCGGCCGCGGCCTGGGGGCGGGGCGCTCCCCGGCCCCGCCCTCGCCCCGCCCCCGCGCGGGCGCGCCTGACGACAGCTGCAAAGCACTTTTTCAGCAGCCGCAAGTGAGGTGAGTCGCGGCCCCGCGGCGCGGGGGGGGTCNCCGCTGTGAGCCAGCGCTGCCCCCGGGGCTGGGGCGGCGAGTCCCCTCAGGGGGCGGTGGCGGGGCCGGGCTCTGGCTGCGAGCTTCCCTCCCGCTTCCCTCCCGCGTCCCTCCCGCAGGGGTCCGGCGCAGCGACCCGGTGACCCGCCGTGCCAGCCCGCGGCCTCCGCGCTACCTGAGCCAATGCTAGATTTGGAGGTGGTGCCCGAGCGGTCTCTGGGGAACGAGCAATGGGAGTTCACCTTAGGTAAGTGTGTTCCTTCCCCCGGCCCTGGGCGTGAGCCGGGGCCATGTGGGTCCCCGCGGCGTCCGGCGTCTGTAAGGGCTCTCCCAGCGCTTCGGGGAGTTGGACAGAGAAAGGGAGCGAGAGCCAAAGCTCACCTTTCACTGTCGCTAAAAATACTAACGTACGAGCTTTAAGGATTCCCTTGTAGTTTATAGCTTCATCTTTAGCTTTTGCGTGCCAGCTTGTGCTTTGTTTATCTGATTGTATGCTTTCATTTGCTCGTTTGCTTTCTTGTGTCTTGCTAAGACTAGTCATTCTTTTAAATAACTCCTAAAAGAGGAAGCATGAATGTGCTGATTGTCACCTGAATATGTGTCAGGTGATATTAGCAGCTTCAACTGTGCACTGATACTTACTATAAATGCTGTGCTTTTCTGTACAAGCCCTTCATAAACATGAGTTTCACAATTTCTTTGTGTTGCTGTTGGGTTGCGAAATAGTGCAGAAAGTAAACTTCAGAGATATTTTCTCAGGGTTAGATAACAAGTGTTTTTCCCCCCAATCATTTGTATTTTTCATCTCACTGAGTAGTCCTTCCCTACCAGTTATTGCTGTACTTACTGTGATGAGAAAGAACTCCCCCAGCTGATGCAAATTTGGCTGGTGCTCAGGCAGGACACTTAAATGTGCAGTTGAAATGAGATGATATGGATTCTTAGGGTGACCTGTGTTTTCAAGCAGCATTTGGTGGTCCTTAAAACTCTCAGAAAATACTGTCGATGTCACCTTTTCTGAGTGGTTGTGTGACATATCAGTGTTAGCCTTTTTTATTTCCATTTTCCATCATTGCTGTAGCTCTTTGTGAAGTTAATGTTGACAGGAGTTTGGTGGATGTAAACAAGGCACTGTGTGTCAGCCCTCTGTGTCTGCCGGAACTTGAGTTACACTTGGGCTGCTGCTGGTGTCACCTGTGACAGCGAGGGGACAGACTGTTCCTAAAGACGCTGTTGCACAGTTGCCCTGAGCTGGGTTGGACCTAAGGAGTGGTGCTGTGCCTTGGAGTTGTTTATTACCCGTCAAGCACAAAGGGCTGTTTATGCTGCTGTGGCTTCGGTCAAGTACAACTTGATGGTTGACCCGGCTAAATGGCTTTTGGAGGCTAATTGTGTCACCTCAGGTCTCACCCTTCGAAGTCTTGCTGAACTTCTTGTACCCTAAATATTGTGTGCTTTAGCTTTGTGTGACCTTCTGCCATCCTTTAGTGCCTGTGTTACCTGGGGAAAAGCAACCTCCAACTGCATACCCTGTCTTCATCAATACAGAGTACCAGATCCCCTCCATTTTCCATATCAAAACAAGAAAAGGAGAGAGAGAACATTCTTCCTTTTCCAAGGAAAGCTTGTTAGTGCAGTCTCACGGTTAAATTTTTACAGTGTCTCTGTCTGTGTGTGCACATACACACATGCATAGATGTGAGAGGGAGGGAACTCAGCTGTATTTCTTGGAGTAAACATAGCCACCACGTGATGTGTCTCATATATAATTAGCATGACCTGCTGGTGCAGAGCAGGAGGCTGACTAGGTACTAGGATACTTGACTTTGTCGTGCACCAGAGATATTGTGTGAAGATTGTCCCTGCTGACAAAGCTGGTTCAGCTGTGTTTGTGGCAGTGGGGTTGGTGGTGCTGGTGTAAATGGGCCTCTCACTGCCAGCACTGTTCTACTCAGTGTTTGTTCAGCTCTGCTCTTAGCAGAGCTAATGGCAGTATTCCTGAACTACTGCTGACTCTGGCTTCCAGTACTGTGCCCACAATGGAGATGACTGAGGGGAAATGCCAGGAAAATTTTGTGCATGACTTTTTGGATTCTGTTTCTGGCTCCAGTGTTGACTCACTTATGTGACTAGAGCATAAAAAAATTAACTGAGTTTAGATACCTGTGCCACTGCACCTCTCGGGCTACATTCCTGCTGTTTTAAAGGGGAACAATTAAATACTTATTCTGTAGTGCCTATAGCTATATTATTAGTATTTGAGATGTATAATTTCTAAGGCATACTTGCATTTCTCTTACACTTTATACTTTCTTTTCCTACTGAGTTTCTCATATCTTTATTTAATGCGTTATGATTCATCTTAGATTTTGTGTTTTTTCTCCTAATCTTTATTCACTTCTCTGTCCCCATCCCTTGAGGCCACACAGTCTTAGCATAGGCTGCTGCTTCAAGCTGTGATGTTCCTGACCAGTGTATGTGAGAGAACTGTCTTGTGCTGCTTGCATCATTCCAGCATTTAGAAGAGGGAAAGGTCTGTGACAGAGGAGCCCTAGCACAGGTCTTTGTGGGCATTACTGCCATAGCTCAGTTTGGTTGACTGTCTGATGTGCTGGAAACCATGTTTGCTTCCCCATTCCCCTTAACTGGTGAGCAAGGGAAAAAGAATTCTTTGTTTTCCTCTTTGACTGCAAAGGCTGATGAATGTTGAGGAAAAAGGAGATGTTGTGTGTGAGAAGACTGGAGAAAAATAACCCATTTTTTTATTCCTCCTTTGACTTTCTGCAAATGGAGGCAAAGGGAGGATACTGTCTTTTCAACACATTTTGGGTCCTGTAAGCTGTTCTTGGAGAATTTGGGTTTCTCGCTGTAGCTGTGCTAAGCAGCTGCATGGTCAAATTTGTTTGATTCTCAGTTACTGAAAACTGGACCAAGCCAGTCCACGTCCATTTGCTTGCAGCCTGAGAAAGCTGTGAGTAAGAGAGTCACATGAGCCATCTGTTTGCCCACTTAGCAGCCCAGGATTGCATCAGTTTACATCAAACTCGGTGTTTCTGCACTTCTTGAACTGGGTGCTTTTTCACTGAATCCTCATGGGCTGCTGGCACCTTGGGCGTGCGGGCCCTGTCAGCTGTGCTGGCTGGGCTACAGCCTGTGCCACTGGTTTATTTTTTAAATGAGCTCGTGGTCTTAGCTCTGCAAGTCTTTTATGAATACTGACTTAGGACATGGGTTTTATACTTTTCAGTCAACCTTACTTTTTTTCTGGATTCGTACATTTTACTAGGTTGAGAAATGTGGAACTTTTATATCAGCATCTTTGATCTTCGCTTCTTGCTGCTATTCATATTTCTGTTCCATTTTGAAAATATTATCTAATACATAATAAGTGTCATCTTCAAACTGCTGCCTAGACTACAAGGCAACAGCTATTTCCTAGATAATAGGAAACAGTGCTGCTTTATTGTGTGGCTCTGCATTTTAATTTCATTACCGTTATTAAAATAATACCTCTTCTTTTTCACATAATATCATCTACTACTAGATGTATAATTTCTGTCTGTAAACCAAATTGTCCCCAAGATTATGGGCGAAGTTGAAAACCAGTTTCACAGACATGTTTGTATATGGTATTTGCAAAGTGAATCACTGTAGTTCTAATCTGGACATCTGTTTTGCCAGTGCTTGATTTCCTCATTTCAGCAAAGCTGCAGTATGTGACCACGACCATGAGAATGATATTTTTGGGGTGTTTTTTTAGTGTTATACCACTATTACTTTAAAGCAGTACCCATGGTGAGCTAGGTATATATGTTATAAATAGATATATATGGAAAGAGAGAGTTTTCTCTCTTTGATACTGTAGATAATGTCTAAAAGGTGCTTTAAAACATGACATACTGTCTGAGTTGAGGTGTAGCTAGTAACTAAATGTTTTGAGTATAGTGAAAGTGTACATTCTGAGGTAAATTATCCCTAATCAATCCAACTTGCTTAACATTTAAAAACTAGAAATAGAAGAAAACAGGGCAAGGAATGGAAATAAAATGTCAGATAATTAATCTAAATTGGCTTGCAGCAGTTAGTAGGAAAATAAAACTTCACAGTTATGAGCTCATAACCTCACTTTATAAATGCCTGCCCTGAAAGCAGGAATGTGATCACATTTCATTTGGAAAGGCAACAAAGGTTTTTAGTGTGATAAATGATGAGATGGTGCGCTGCTATTTTTTCTGCAGAATCAGCTGTTCCCTTCTGCTTTCAGAATTCTGTAGTTGTAAAGATAAGGTATACACAAAGGAAAGAAAAAAAGCCCTTGAAATTATATGGGGGGCTGAGTGACTATAAGTGTATTGCCTCAATTGAACCAATTTTTTGCTATGTATATCTTGTCTGTAAACTGAGGAGATAAAGTTTCTTCCTTGACACAAATAGAGCCATATCAACAGCTAATATGGCCTCTTGGGTCTAAGGAGAATCATTGCTCTCTGTTGGTATTTGTATGTGTCTGGTATGAATACCTAGTGCTTCATCAAGGTTAATAAAAAAGCGTGTGCCATAAGCAATGTTTCAGGAGCCTATTGAATTTGTATTGGGGTGCTCTAGCCAGCTCTAGTGGAGTTTGATATGGAATATTTTACCAGGTGTTGGACTGATGACCCCAAAGGGCAGAAAATTTTGTGCACAGGCTGTGGCAAACTCTTTGCTTTTTCTGCTTGAACTTTGCTGTTTTATTTTGTGTCTAGAGATACTTTTTTCATATATGCCTAACAGCTGGTGATAAACAATGACTTCTGTGTTTCCAAACACCAAGTCTGTGCTGATACCATGAGTCAAGTCAGCTTGTTTGTTAACCACATACCTTTCTGTTGTAACTCAGTGTTTGCTGATGGTGGTTTGGTTACCTCATGTGTAACCTTGCTGGTAAAAATCTTTGTTAGCTGGTCTCTGCACTGAAGAAATACACCCGTTTTTGTTTCCAGGAATGCCGTTGGCTCAGGCTGTAGCAATTCTTCAGAAACACTGTCGCATTATCAAAAACGTCCAGGTTCTCTACAGTGAGCAGGTGAGTAGTGCACGGGCTGGCCAGGAAATGCACCTCGTGGTGAATAAAGACATGCTGTGTGCTCATGTAAATATTGTGTGAGTTGTGGGACTACTTGAAATTGAACTACACCAAATTATTGCCACCACATGAGAGATGCAGCTTTTATAAGTTTTGTGTCAGATGTAATAATCCTCAGCACAGCAGTACAGGGATTTAACAGCTATCAGTTTTGTATATGCAATGGAGGAGTGGCATAGTTTTGCCTTTAACAAATGAAATGTTATGTAATTAGCTGCACAATTTAATTCTAGTCTGTTTACTTTATCATTGTGAATTGGTGCTGCAGTTTAAAGAACAGAATCACTCATTACTTTCTGCTTTTGTGTTTGGTACAGTGGTGATGAACCTCATGAAAAACCTTCTGCACCTTTTCTCTGCATCTGCAAGTTTGTCTGCAGAAAGTGGGTGCAGAGATTTAAGTCAGCTATAAATGTTTTAATCATTCTTCATAACTCAGCATTAAGTTCCTGGTATGTTTGACTTCCATCAGAAAGGGGACTACGAGTAAAGCCCTTCTGCTAGCTCAAGTAAAATGTGTTATTCTGTTGGAAGTGTAAGGGGAGATAAGACAAAGGAGTCTGAGATGTCTCAAAGGACTCTCCAGATGTTTTATGTGCAATGCATGTTAATAAGATGATATTCATGTGTTGCAAATTACAGCTCTTTGCATCAGGAAAAGGGCAGAGTCTGTACAATGTTAGTTTGTATCAAAATAAGGATTTCAGGCCTTGTGCATTTGCTGTGAATACTGAATAGCTAAGAACAGCCTTGACTCGTGTTCAGTGCTGGATACATGTTTTATGTTATTAAAAGAATTATCTTTTTTTTTTTTCTACTTTATATGGATTTATGGGTTTTGTGATGACTGAGTTGCAAATCTGGCTCCTTGTGATTAATGCATGGGAGCATCCGTCTGGCAGTGAACACATTCCTTATTTTTTGGTTTTTTTCTTTGGAGGTTTTTAGTTTTTCTTACCACAGTGCATTTGAATTATTTCTAGGGTTGTTTAGATAAATGAGGAGATTCTCAGCTCAGATCATAGAATCACAGAAGGATTAGTGGTTCAGTGCTAGTAAGCAGAGGTGTACCACTCTGTGGTTTTTTACACCTCCTGGAAAGTTACATTGTTCTTGACTGTATACACTGAACTTCTGTTCTGGCTGCAAAGGACAGGTTTAGTGGTTTGGTTTTTTTTTTCCCCCC